>PJEN01023539.1:0-19746 GCA_004024605.1 Pteronura brasiliensis | reverse complement strand
CCAATTTGGATACCTTTTATTTCTCTTTGTTGTCTGATTGCTGTTTCTAGGACTTCTAATACTATATTGAACAAGAGTGGTGAGAGTGGGCATCCTTGTCGTGTTCCTGATGTCAACGGGAAGGCTGCAAGCTTTTTCCCATTGAGGATGATATTTGCTGTTGTTCCAGTACTTTTTAAAAAGTTAGTGGAATTTGGATTTGGATGGATGGATCTGGAAAGTATTGATTGCTCTGGGCACTATAGATGTTTTAACAATGTTTATTTTTCCAATCCCTGATCATGGAATGCTTTTCCATCTTTTTGCGTCTTTTTCAATTTCTTTCATAAGTGTTCGGTAGTTCCTCGAGTATAGATCCTTTAACTCTTTCATTACGTTTATTCCCAGGAATCTTATGGTTCTTGGTGTTATAGTAAATGGAACTGATTCTCTAATTTCCCTTTATATATCTTCATTGTTAGTGTATAAGAAACCAACAGATTTATGTGTGCTGATTTTGTTTCCTGCCACATTACTGAATCACTGTAAGGGTTCTAGTAGTTTGGGAGTGGAATCGTTTGAGTTTTCCATATCATGTCATCTGTGAGAGAGCAATTGAATTCTTTGTTGTCAATTTGAATACCTTTTATTTCTTTTTGTTGTCTGATTGCTGTTGCTAGGACTTTAGTACTATGTTAAACAAGAGTGGCAAGTGTGGGCACCCTTGTTGTGCTTCTGATCTCAAAGGGAAGGCTGTCAGCTTTTCCCCATTGAGAATGATATTCACTGTGTGTTTTTCATAGATAGATTTTGTGAAGATGAGGAATATTTCCTCTATCCCTGTATTTAAAGAGTTTTAATCAGGAACGGATGCTGTATTTTGTCAATTTTTTTTGTATCAATTGAGAAGAATGAAACTTGACCATTCTCTTATACCATACACAAAGATAAACTCGAAATAGATAAAAGACTTCAATGTGAGGCAAGAATCTATCAAAATCCTAGTGGAGATCATAGACAGTATCCTCTTTGACATAAGCCGCAGCAACTTCTTTCAAGTCATGTCTTCAAAGGCAAAGGAAACAAAAGTGAAAATGAACTTTTGGGACTTCATCAATATCAAAATCTTCTGCACAGCAAAGAGTCAAGAAAACGAAGAGACAACCCACAGGATGTGAGAATATATTCACAAATGACACTACAGACAAAGGGCTGATATCCAAGATGTATAAAAAACTCCTCAAACTCAACACCTGTGAAAACAGATAATCATGTCAAAAAATGGGCAGAAGACATAATAGACACTTCTCCAGTGAAAACATACAAATGGCTAACAGGCACATGAAAAAATTTTCATCATCACTAGCCATAAGGGAAATTCAAATCAAAACCACATTAAGTTACCACCTTATATCAGGTAGAATGGCCAAAATCCACAGGACAGGAACAACAAGTGTTGGAGAGAATGTGAAGAAAGGGGAACCCTCTTACACTGTTGGTTGTAATGCAAGTTGGTGCAGCCACTTTGGAAAATAATGTGGTGATTCCTTAAAAAACTAAAAATAGAGCTACCTTATGACCCTGCAATTGCAATTCTAGGTATCTACACAAAAGATACCAATGTAGTGTACAGCAGGGCCATGTGTACCCCAATGTTCATAGCAACAATGGCCACAATCACTAAACTGTGGATAGAGCTGAGATGCCCTTCAACAGACGAATGGATAAAGAAGGTGTGGTCCATATATACAATGGAATATTATGCCTCCCTCAGAAAGGATGAAAATCCAAGTTTTGCATCAACATGGACGGGACTGGAGGAGATTATGGTGAGTGAAATAAGTCAAGCAGAGAAAGTCAATTATCATATGATTTCACTTACTTGTGGAGCATAAGGAATAACATGGAGGACATTAGGACAAGGAAAAGTAAAGTGAATTGGGGCAAATCAGAGAAGGAGATGAACCATGAGAGACTGTGGACTCTGAGAAACAAACCGAGGGTTTTGGAAAGGTAGGTTGTGGGGGAAGGATGAGCCTGGTGGTGGTTATTTAGGAGGGCATGTATTGCATAGAGCATGAGATGTGGTGCATAAACAATGAATCTTGGTACACTGAAGAAATAAAATAAAATTTTAAAGAAATAAATAAATAAAAATAATTTCAATAACTCTTAATGTTGACCTGATTTTGTTTATTGTGGTGGGGTTCTCTGTACATCTTGGATCTGGATGTTTATTTCCTTCCACAGGTGCGAAATTTTCAGCTATTATTTTCTCAAACAAATTATCTGCCCCCTTTTAACTCTCTTCTTCTTCTGCTATTCCTGTAAAAAAAGATGTTATTGTGTTTGATGGAATCACTGAGTTCCCTTTGTCTATTTTCATGTTCCATAATTATTCTTTCTTTCTTTCTTTTGTTTAGCTTTATTATTTCCCTTGTTTTTTATCATTCATACCACTTATTTGTTCTTTTGCTATATCCATCCTTGTTTTCTTTGCTTCAAGTCTGCTTCAAATCTCATTTATTGCATTTTTTTTTATTTCTGGTTGCTTCTTTTTTTTCTTCGAATCTAAATTTTTTTCTTCCTTTTAAGACACTACATTTGGATTAAAAATTTAGTGAACATAGATGATATAAAACAAACTTTTTAATTATCTTAAAAACATTAACAATCACTACAAGGAAAACTCAATGTTTTTCTTTATTTCTTTCTCTTTTTAATTAATTTTGGTTGGCACACAGTGTTAGTTCATTCCAGGTGTACGACATAGTGGTTCAGCAACTCTATACATTATGCTATGCTTACAAGTGTAGCAATCATTTGTCACCATACAATACTTTTAAAATATCATTGACTATATTTTGTAGGCTCTACCTTTCATACCTGTGAGTTATTCCTTCAATAACTGGAAGCCTTACCTCCTACTCCCATTCACTCATTTTGTCCATCCCCTGACATTTCTCCCCTCTGGTAACCATGTTTGTTCCCTGTATTGATGGTTCTGTTTTCGTTTTCATTTGTTTTTTTTTGATGATTTATTCATTTGTTTTTGATTTTGTTTTTAGATTCTATTTTAGATTCTATATATAGGTGAAATCAAACAGTATTTGTCTTTTTCTATCTGATCTATTTCACTTAGGACAATGCCTTCTAGGTCTATACATGTTATCACAGTTGGCAATAACTCATTTTGGGGGGGCATTATATATATATATATATATATGTATATGCCTCAGATCTCCTTATCCATTCATATATCAAAGAACACTTGGGTTGTTTCCATTTCTTGATGAAGTCCCAAAAGTTCATTTTCTTCTTTCATTTCCCTTACCTTTGGAGATGTGTCATGAGTGAAGTTGCCATGACCCATGTTAAAGAGTTTACTACCAATGTTCTTCTCTAGGACCTTGAAGGATTCCTGTCTCACATTGAGGTCTTTCATCCATTTTGATTGTATCTTTGTGTATTGTATAAGAGAACAGTCCAGCTACATTCTTCTCCATATGGATGTCCAATTTTCCCAACACCATTTATTGAAAAGACTGTCTTTTTTTCCCATTGGATATTCTTTCCTCATTTGTCAAAGATTAGTTGACCATAGCATTGAGGGGCTACTTCTGGAATCTTTATTCTCTTCCATTGATCTATGTATCCATTTTTGTTCTAATGCCATTCTATCTTCATGATCACCATTTTGTAATATAACATGGAGTCAGGCATTTCAATGCCCCTAGTTTTGCATACTTTTTCAATATTCCCTTGGAGATTTGGTGTCTTTTCTGGTTCCATGCAAATTTTAGGATTGTTTGTTTCAGCTCTTTGAAAAATGCCAGTAATATTTTAATAAGGATGGCATTGAAAATGTAGATTGCTCTAGGCATCATAGACATTTTAACAATGTTTATTCTTCCAATACAAGAGCATGGAAAGTTTTTATTTCCATTTTCTTGTGCCTTCCTCCATTTCTTTCATAAGTGTTCTGTAGTTTCTAGAGTATAGATTATTTACCTCTTTGGTTAGGTTTATTCCTAGGTATCTTATGGTTTCTGGTGCTTTTGTAAATGTAATCAATTTCCTATTTTCCATTTCTAAAATTACCTTTTAGTAAAGAACAAAGAATAGAAAAGCAACTGATTTCTGTGCATCTATTTTGTATCCTGCCACATTGCTGAATTACTGTATGAGTTCTGGTAATTTGGGGCTGGAATATTTTTTGGTTTTCCAAATAAAGTATTGTGTCATCTGAGAAATGAGAGAATTTGACTTATTTGCCAATTTTAATGACTTTTATTGTTTTTTCTTATCTGATTGCTGATGCTAGGGTTTCTAGTACTATGATGAATAATAGTGAAAGTAGGCATCATTGTCATGTTCTTGATCTTAAGGGAAAAGATCTCAGCTTTTCCCCATTAAGAATGATATCCACTGGGGCACCTGGGTGCCTCAGTCATTAAACATCTGCATTCAGCTCAGGTCATGATCCCAGGGTCCTGGGATTGAACCCCACATCAGGCTCCCTCCTTGGCGGGGAGCTTTCTTCTTCCTCTCCCTCTGCCCCTGCTTGTGTTCCCTCTATCGCTGTGTCTTTCTCTGTCAAATAAATAAATACAATCTTTAAAAAAAGAATGATATTCACTGTGGGCTTTTCCTAGATGGCTATGATATTGAAGGGTGTTCCCTCTATCCCTACATTCTGAAGAGTTTTAATCAGGAAAGGATGGTATATTTTGTCAAATGCTCTTTCTCCAACAATTGAGAGGATCATATGGTTCTTGTACTTTCTTTTATTAATGTGCTCTATCATGTTGATAGATTTGTGAATGCTGAGCTACGCCTGCATCCCGAATAAATCCTACCCAGTTATTATGGATAATCCTTTTAGTGTACTGTTGGATCCTGTTGGCTAGGATCTTGTCAAGTATTTTGCCATACATATTCAACAGGGATATTGGTCTGTAATTCTCCTTTTTGATGAAGTATTTATCTGGTTTTTGGATCAAGGTAATGCTGGTTTAATAGAACGAGTTTGGAAGTTTTCCTCCTGTTTCTATTTTTTGAAACTGCTTCAAAGGTATGATTTCTTCTTTAATTATTGGGTAGAATTCCCCTGAGAAGACTTCTGGCCCTGGACTCTTGTTTTTGTTTGTTTGTTTGTTTGTTTGGTTTGGTTTTTGTTTGTTTGTTTGTTTGTTTTTTGGGGTCTTTTTGGGGGGAGGTTTATGATTACTGTTTCAATTTCCTTGCTGTTTATTTATTTATCTGTTCAAAATGTCTATTTCTTCCTGTTTCAGTCTTGGTAGTTTATAAGTTTCCAAGAATGCATCCATTTCTTCCAGATTGCTTAATTTGTTGGCATATAGCTGCTGGTAATAAGTTCTCCTAATTGTCTCTATTTCCCTGGTATTGGTCATGATCTCTCCCCTTTCATTCATGATTTTATTAACTTAGGTCCTTTCTCTTTTGGGTAAGTCTGACCACAGGTTTATCGATCTTATTAATTCAAAGAATCATCTTTTAGTTTTGTTGATATGTTCTACTGTTTTCCTAGTTTTTATTTCATTTATTTCTACTTTAATCCTTATTATTTATCTTCTCCTGCTTGATTTGGGCTTTATTTCCTATTCTTTCTCTTGGTCATCTAGGTGCAAGATTAGTTTCTGCATTTATATTTTTCTAATTTTTGAAAGAGTCTTGAATGGCTATGTACTTCCCTCTTAGGACTGCCTTTGCTGTATCCCATAGGTTTTTAACCCATGTGTTTTTATTTTCATTGGTTTGCCTAAATTGTTTAACTTCCTTAATTTCTTGGTTGACCTATTTGTTCTTTAGCAAGTTGCTCATTAACATCCAAGTGTTAGTTCCTTCCAAATTCTTTTCTTGAGAATGAGCTCCAGTTTCAAAACACTGAAAATATGCAGGTCTGAAAATATGCAGGGGATAATCTAAATCTTTTGGTATAGGTTGAGATATGATTGATGACCCAGTATGGGGTCTATTCTGGAGATAGTTCCATGCGCATTTGAGAAGAATGAGTATTTTGTTCTTTTAGGGTGGAATATTCTGTATATATCTATGAAGTCCCTCTGGTCCAATATATCATTCAAAGCTCATGTTTTTTTCTTGATCTTCTGCTTAGAAGATCTCTCAACCTGTTGCTGTGAATGGAGTGTTGGAGTCTCCTATTAGTAATGTATTATTATCAATGTGTTTCTTTATTTTGGTTATTGACTGATTTATATAATTGGCTGCTCCTATGTTGGGAGCATAAATATATACAATTATTAGATCCTCTTGTTGGACAGGCACTTTTAGTATGATATAGTGTCCCTCTACAACTCTTACTACAGTCTTTGGTTTAAGATGTAATTTGTCTAATGTGAGCTTTGCTACCCCAGCTTTCTTTTGAGGTCCATTGGTATGGTAAATTGTAGTCCATCCCCTCACTTTCAATCTGGAGGTGTATTTAGATTCAGAATGTGTCTCTTGTAGACAGTATATGGATTAATCCTGCTTTTTTATCCAATCTGAACACCTGTGTCATTTGATGGGAACATTCAGCCCATTTACATTCAGAGTAGTATTGAAATACATGAAGTTAGTGCCAGTCTATTGCCTGTAAAGTTCCTGTTTCTGTATATTGTCTGTCTTTCTTTCTTTCTTTCTTTCTTTCTTTCTTTCTTTCTTTCTTTCTTTCTTCCTTTCTTTCTTTCTTTCTTTTTTGCTTTCTTTCTTTCTTTCTTTCCTTTCTTTTCTATCTTCCTTCTCTTTCTTGTCTTTCTGTCTTTCTTTCTGGTTTATGTTGCTCTCATTTGCTTATAGTATCTCTTTGCTTATAGTATCTCTCTTTGCTTATAGTATCACCTCAGGGCTGACTTGGTGGTTCCATATTATTTCAGTTTCTGCCCATCCTGGAAGCTCTTTATGTCTCTGTTCTTTTTTTTTTTTTATATATTTTTTTTTTATTTTATTTGACAGAGAGAGATCACAAGTAGGCAGAGAGGCAGGCAGAGAGAGAGAGAGAGATGGAAGCAGGCTCCCTGCTGAGCAGAGAGCCCGATGCGGGACTCGATCCCAGTACCCCGAGATCATGACCTGAGCCGAAGGCAGCGGCTTAACCCACTGAGCCACCCAGGCGCCCCTATGTCTCTGTTCTTAATGACAGCCTTGTTGGATAAAATATTCATGGCTGCACGTTCTTCTCATTTAGTACCCTGAATATATCTTGCCAGCCCTTTCTGACTTATCAGGTTTATGTGGATAGGTCTGATGTTATTGTGATATTCCTCCTTCCATACATAAGGAACCTTCTCTCCCTATCTATTCTCAGGATAGTTTCTTTGGTTATAAGATTTTCAAGCTTCACTATTATATGTCTGGGTGTTGATATTTTTATTGATTTGGGTAGGGGTCCTCTATGTCTCTTGGACACAAATGCTTGTTTCCCTCCCCAGGTTAGGGAAATTCTCAGCTATGATTTGTTCAGATAGACCTTCTGGCATCCTCTCTCTACCCCCTCCAGGATCCCAATAATTCTGACATTGGAACATTTCATGGCATCTTTAATCTCTCCAAGCCTTGTTTTATGGACTACTAAAACTAGCTGCCTATCTCTGTTTTCCTCCACTTACTTCCTTTCCATCAGCTTATCTTATAGCTCACCTATTCTCTCTTCTGCCTCATTTACCCTGTCTGTTAGAGTATCCAGTTTAGACTACATCTCATTCATAGCACTTCCCCCTGCAAAGAAGCAATATTTATTTAGATTTAAGAGAAGATACAGAGTCCAAGGGCCATGTACCACCTGGTAATATATCATTTCTGCCCTTAGAGAGTCTATATTGTCACTATTTTTTTCAAGCTTAGCTATTGACTTTATGACTGCTATCCTTAATTCGATCTCTGACATCTAGCTTATATCCATATCCATTAATTCTGTGGCAGATTACATTGTCTCTGGTTCTTTTCTTTGTTCAGAGCTCTTCTTCCTAATCATTCTGTAAGGGAAGGTTGAGCAAATGAACAGTGTTCAAAATATCAACCAATCAACCAAAATATCAACATAATCAACAGTGTTCAAAATATCAAGCAAGATGCACCCTAGCAAAACCAGGGGTGGTCAGAAGCCACCGCCAATTAATAAAGCCAAACTGAAACAAGAGAATAAAATTTAAAAATATAAACTAAAAAATAAAAGGAGAAAAAGAGGGGGGAAGGGAAGAGGGAGTATAATCTTGCAGTTTGAACGGAGCAGGGTGTTCCACTTGTAGCTGGGTGAATTTGGGTCTGTGTGTTAGAAGGCACTACATTCCAAAATTTCAAGAAAATAAAATTTATATATATTTGTATATGTATATACATATACATACATATATATGTGTGTGTATGTATATATGTATCTATATATGTATGTATATGTATATACATATTCATATGTATTCATATTCATATTCACCAAGTTATAGTTTACAGTGCCATACTGAGATATACATATATATGTATATATATGTGTGTGTATATATATATATATATATATATATATATATATATATATATAGTTGTATGAACTTATCTCAATGCAGCTTTTACTCAAAAGAATGAATCTAAAACATAAGGAAGAAATCTCATTCTATCTGAAATTCTGTATTACATATTTATTCAATGGTCTAATTCCCTGTGCTCTGGTAAGAAAACAAACGGCTAAGGATAGTTAGCCTTTATCATTTATGCTTTCATCTACAGTCGCAAGTGCCTCATGTGATATATTTCTGTGAAAATACCATTGTTCACCTAATAACTTCTTATGGTCACTGTTTTTTTTAATGCCCTCTAAACCCATATATTCATCATTTCTATGTTCTTAAAAATAAGGAGCATGTAATTGCTTACTTATAGTATTCTAAAGTTTTACTATCCATATTTTCTTATCGTATATTCTTTAAGTATTAAATCCCAGCATATACATTGCCTCTTAATATTTTAGACTGTATTTATTCTCTTTTAAATCTTATATTTTAATCTTAAACACATTTATATCTAGTTTATTAGTGTATTTTAAGTCAATCATTAGGAATTTAATTTTATCTTACCTAAATTTCTACATTATTTCAATACAATCCTTATACCAATTATAATTTCTAACTTATGATGTGTACATGTCACAATTACTTTTTATTTTTTAATATTTTAAAGATTTTATTTTTTTATGTAGTCTCTGCACTTAATGTGGAGTTTGAACCCATGACCCCAAGATTAAGGGCCACAAATTCCACTACACCCCCTCAAAATATCATTTTTCATTGTTTCTTTCCTTAGACAACGAATATATAAATATATAAAAATTAATATATTATAATTGACAAAAGGGAAAAAAATCTATTAAACTTATGAAGTTTTGCTTAAATAGTGCCTACAGGACTATCTCACCTTAAAATATACTTAAGAGAGTGAGCAGAACTCCGTACTACATCATTTTAAAAATAAGTCACCTGTAAGGACTATATGTGTTTAATGTTCATAACATTTCTTTCATGTTATGCAATTTGTCAGTGTATGATGTGCTGTGGAATTCAGCTTGCTAATAATTTTAGAGGAATTTTACATTCATGGTCCAAGAATGTAGATCTGCAATTTTAATTTTCTTTTAGAGTCCTCTGGCTTTGATATCCCACCAACATTTTTCTCATAAAATAAGTTTGGAACGTTCCCTGTTCTTCATTTTTTTTTTTTTTAAGAAGAGTTTGAGAGGATACTTATTATTCTTCATTAAATGTTTGGTAGACTTCACCAGTGATGTCATTCGCTCCTGGAACTCCATTGTTGAGAAGTTTTGGTTCATGATACAATCCCTTAATTGTTAATGGTTTGCTTAGATTTTCCATTTCCTCATAATTAAGTCTTGGTAGAGTGTATATTTACAGAAATGTATCTTTTTCTTCTAGGTTAGCCAACTTCTTGGAATATAATTGTTCATAGATGCTTCTTATGACTATTTGTCATTCTACTGTATCAGTTGCAATATCTCTTTCATTGATAATTTCATTAATTTTTGTCCTTTTTCTTTTTCACAGTGTAGCTAAAGATTTTCCAATTCTGTTTTCTTTATTATGTTGGTTATCTATTTTGTTTCTGTAGTCTCTTCCATTTCTATCTACTGTAATGTTTATTTCTGTTAACTTTCAGCTTTATTAATTCTTGTTTCTCAAGTTCCTTGAATCATTTACTTTACTTAAGATCTTTTTTTTTTTAAATCAGGTATGCATCACTATAAACTTTTTTAGAATTATTTTTTGTTACTTTTCACAAATTTTTGTATGTTTTATTTTCATTTTTATTCTCTCAATTCCATATATAAGAGATAATTTCTCTGTCTTATTTCACTTAGCATGTTGCTCTCTAGGTTCACTCATGCTGTCATGAGTGACAAGATTTTATATCAAATGTATCTCTTCATCTACCATTGAATGCTTATGTTGCTTCTATCTTGATTATTGTTAATAATGTTGTCACAAATATGGAGTGCATATATCTTTTGAATTCAATAGAGATATTATATCACAAATTCAGAATAACTAATATCAAAAACAAAAGAAATAACAAGTGTGGATAAGGATGAGTAGAAAAGAGAACACTCAAACCATTTTGGATGGAATATAAATTGGTGCAGCCACTTTGGAAAGCAGTGTGGAGGTTCTTCATACAATTAAAAATAGAAATATCACTAATCCAGTATTTCCAGTGTAAAGTGCTTACCTGGATAAAATGTTAGCTGTTTCTGTTTCTTTTTTATTTTTTCTCTTGATGACTTATTTTACCTTCAAAGTGGGGTGTTGCCTCCTATTATTGAGTTGTTATTTTTTTTCAGTTATGTTTATATTTTCTTTATATATTTTAGTATTCTGATGTGTGGTGCATTTATATTTACAATTCTTCTATCAAATTGATAAACTGACCCCTTGACCATTTTCTAATTACTTTCTTTGTCTCTTTTAGAGTTCTTGATTTAAGTCTATTTTGTTTGGTATAAGTATTGCTTTTTGTTCTTTTCTGGTTACCATTTGCATGACATTTCTTTTTTCATACTTTCCCTTTAACCTGTATATACTCTTAAAGCAAAAATAAGCCCCTTATAGGTAAAATATGGTTGAGTATTTTTAATTTTTAGCCAGATCATGTCTATTTTTTAGATAATTTAATCAATTTATATATAAAGTAATTAATGAATAGTTAATGTTTAATGCTTTTTTTTTTCCTTCCGCTGTGTTTTGGAGTTTCTTTGCCTATTTTTCCTTCTTGCTGTCTTTCTTTTTGAGTGTGTTTGTGTGTGTGTGTGTGTGTGTGTGTGAGAAAACTTTGATTACTTTATCCTAATTTTTTGTGACCAAAATAGGTATTTTCTTATTAATCACTATAATATTATATTATAATATTATATTATGTTGTAATAAAACCTGATAACAGCTTAATTGCATGCAAAAATATATTCTACATTTTATTTATGTACATTTTGTGTTATTAATGTGACTATGATTTTTATAGTTTTATACACCAATGAGTATTGTGGCTATAGTACTCAATACTTTTGTGTTTTACTTTTGCACTCATGTTAAAAATGACTTGTGCCTCAACATTAGAGCTCCAGAGTATTCTGAATTTTAATATATACAGTTTTTACAGCTATACTGAATACATTTGTATGTGCTCTTTCTTTCTTTCTTTCTTTCTTTCTTTCTTTTTTTTTTTAGAAAAAAATTTTATGGAGACAAAATGGCAGTGAAGTAGGAGGCACCCTTTCAACCTGTACCCTAAAGTGAGCTGATTACCTACCAAAGAACTCCGATCACTCATGAAATCAGCCTGAGATCAGAATTATAAATGTCTGGATCTCTACAGGTGCAGAAGACGCCAGTGGGCCGGTAAAGCAGAGTGGGAACATCGGACTGATATCAGAAGATAAACAAAAAGGGGAGGAAGCCACCACAGACGACCAATTAGAAAGTAATACCCCAATACAAGAGTGCCCTGCGTCTGGGGACCAGAATTAAATTGGAGTCTGGTTGAAAGCACTCAAAAAAGAGCAAAGGATTGTGGGGGAAATTGTGGGAATCAGGGCGGTTAGGGACAGGGGCTTAAGTCCCCAGGCCCAGGACAGCCACCCCTGGTGCTGAGCCAGAGAGAGTGCAGCAGAGAAACCAGGTCTTGGTCCCTGAGCTGCCAGTGCGCCTGAGAACGCCTGGGGTCCGGCTCCCATGAGGGGCTTGGACTCAAGCCAGCTGGCAGAATGCCACGCCCTACTATCAGAGCCTGAGACACGTGCACCCCACACCCTCTGCTGAGAGAGTTGTGCGCAGGTGCCAGGCTGTTGCTCTCGGACCCGGAAAGACCAGGCACTCCCAGCCTGGGCCAACGGGAAAATCTCAGTGTGGGATTGCTGCCTGGAACCTCTCTGGCAGTCTGGAGCTGCCCAGACAGCGCCACTGTCCTGGTTTTGGATACAAGCAGGAGTTCCTGAGTCACCAGGGACCGCGACTTGGAACCTGCTCTGCCAGCGGCCGAGGGGGAACTTAATTGTGCTCTGAAGACCCAGAGCGGAACAGACTGAGACTTCTCTCTGAGAGGTTTTCTCCAAAAACCATCAAAAGCTGTCAAGGCAAGAGAAAAGAAACTAACAAACATAAAAACCTGCAGAGATCAAAAGCCTGAAAAACCGGTTCCTAAGAGCCCACCCCCTTGAGGGGGACAGGAGGACTTAACTCAGGGAACATTGTCTGAAAACCTATGCGGCAGGGCCCTCCCCCAGAAAACCAAACAGGGAAAATAAAAAAAAGAAAAAAAAAAGACGACAAGAAAACAACCACCACTACTTCATAGATAAAACTTTTGTTTTTGATTCATTCCCACTATTCTGGTTCATTTTTTTAAATATAGATAATTTCTTAACCTACTTATCACAGTGAGATGTTCAGTACATCAAATAACATAATAACCTTTTAACCTGAACTTTTTGATTCATATACCCGTGTATTTTTTTTTGTTTCTATTTTTAATTTTTTTTTAAATTTAAGTTTAGTTTAGTTCATTTTTTTTATTTTTATTTTTTTAATATTCATATAGAGTTAAACTTCAAGGTAGTCCCCTTTCACCAATCAATGCTACCCCTATAGGTAAACCAATTTTTAATCCCCCTTTATCTTAGGAAAGTTGAGTCCTTTAATGAAGATATCAAGATATATCCAGGAAAAATCAAAACAACCTTCCTTGCCCACACTGAGAATTTATAACCACTCTTCCAACTTATTCTTCTGCCAGTGTTTCTGTGTGTTTGTCTTTGTCCTGATAGTACATAAATCTTATACTTGGGGTTCTTTTTTACGAGGTTCTTTTTCTTTTTTCTTTTTTTTTTTTGCTTTTATATATATATATATTTTTTTTTCTCTTATCATATACTTCTATCAGTCTTTTTCTTTGTCTCTTTTTGTTTGTATTCTTCATAAATCTTCCATTGAGGCCCATTTGGGCTGAGCCTTCTCTTCTATCTTCCCTTTTTTTCCTCTCTCTCTCTCTCTTTTTCTTTTTATTTTCTTTTTTATCTCCTTTGAGTGGGGACTCCTGATTGCTCAGGAGCATTCCAGGGTGCACCCTGACTGCACCACATTTGATACATCCAGCTACATCCATTCAGCCATCTCTCACCAAAATTAATAGGAGGAGGAAAGCCCAACAGAAGAAAAATACAGAGAATTGGCCTACTGCAACAGAGCTAATGGCTATCAACATAGACAATATGTCAGAAAAGGAATTCAGGCTAACAATTATCCAGGCAATAGCTAGGTTGGAGAAAGCCATGGGTGACCAAATGGAATTATTAGGGCAGAACTGAAAGCCACCAAGGATGAGGTTCACAATGCTCTCAATGAGTTCCAATCTAATCCAAATTTTCTAAAAGCTAGGGTAATTGAGACAGAAGATAGAAATAGTGATCTGGAGGACAAACAGATAGAGAAAAAGGATCAGGATCAAGCCTGGAACAAACAGCTTAGAAGCCACAAAAACAGAATCTGGGAAATAAATGATGCCATGAAATATTCCAACGTCAGAAATATTGGAATCCCTGAAGGGGAGGAGAAAGAAAGAAGTCTAGAAGATATAGTGGAAATAGTAGTCCATGAAAATTTTCCCAATCTCATGAATGGAACCAGTGTTCATGTACGAGAGGCAGAACGGACTCCCCACAAGATTATAGATTCTAAAAAAAAAAAAAAAAATCAAGGCACCTGATAGTAAAATTGAGAAAGCATAAGTGTAGATACAATCTCTTGAAAGCCTCTAGGACAAAGAGGCTCCATACATACAGAGGAAACCCCATCAGAATAAAGTCAGAACTGTCCACAGAGACCTGGAAAGCCAGAAAGGGCTGGCAAGATATATTCAGGGCTAAATGAGAAGAACATGCAGCCAAGAATATTTTATCCAGCAAGACTGGCATTCAAAATAGATGGAGAGATAAAGAGTTTCGAAGACCAGCAAGTCTTAAAAGCATATGCGACCACCAAGCCAACACTGCAGGCAAAAAAGAGAAATAAAAGGTATCCAAATTGGCAATGAAGAAGTCAAACTCTCTCTCTTCGCAGATGACATGATTCTTTATCTGGAAAACCCAAAAGAATCCACCCCCAAAGTACTAGAACTCATACAGCAATTCAGTAACGTGGCAGGATACAAAGTCAATGTACAGAAATCAGTGGCTTTCTTATACACTAACAATGAAAATACAGAAAGGGAAATTAGAGAATCAGTTCAATTTACTATAGCACCAAGAACTGTAAGATACCTGGGAATAAAACTAACCAAGGAGGTAAAGGATATGTACTCGAGGAACTGCAGAACAGTCATGAAAGAAATTGAAGAAGACACAAAAAGATGGAAGACCATTCCATGCTCTTGGATCAGAAGAATAAACATTGTTAAAATGTCTATACTGCCTAGAGCATTCTAAACTTTTAATGCCATTCCAATCAAAATTACACCGGTATTCTTCAAAGAGCTGGAGCAAATAATTCAGAAATTTGTATGGAACCAGAAGAGACCCCGGATTGCTAAGGAAATGTTGAAAAACAAAAATAAAACTGGGGGCATCACATTACCTGATTTCAAGCTTTCCTACAAAGCTGTAATCACCAAGACAGCATGGTACTGGCATAAAAACAGGCACATAGACCAGTGGAACAGAGTAGAGAGCCCAGATATGGACCCTCAACTCTATGGTCAAGTAATCTTCAACAAAACAGGAAAAAATATACAGTGGAAAAAAGACAGTCTCTTCAATAAATGGTCCTGGGAAAACTGGGCAACTATATGTAGAAGAATGAAACTCGACCATTCTCTTACACTGTACACAAAGATAAACTCGAAATGGATAAAAGACCTCAACGTGAGACAGGAATCCATCAGAATCCTAGAGTAGAATATAGGCAGTAACCTCTTTGATATCAGCCACAGCAACTTCTTTCAAGATATGTCTCCAAAGGCAAAGGAAACAAAAGCGAAAATGAACTTTTGGGACTTCACCAAGATCAAAAGGTTCTGCACAACAAAGGAAATAGTCAATAAAACAAAGAGGCAACCCACGGAATGGGAGAAGATATTTGCAAATGACAGTACAGACAAAAGGTTGATATCCAGGATCTATAAAGAACTCCTCAAACTCAACACACACAAAACAGATAATCACATCAAAAAATGTGCAGAAGATATGAACAGACACTTCTCCAATGAAGACATACAAATGGCTATCAGACACATGAAAAAAATGTTCATCATCACTAGCCATCAGGGAGATGCAAATTAAAACCACCTTGAGATAGCACCTTACACCAGTTAGAATGGCCAAAATTAGCAAGACAGGGAACAGCATGTGTTGGAGAGGATGTGGAGAAAGGGGAACCCTCTTACACTGTAGGTGGGAATGCAAGTTGGTGCAGCCTCTTTGGAGAACAGTGTGGAGATTCCTCAAGAAATTAAAAATAGAGTTTCCCTATGACACTGCAATTGCACTAATGGGTATTTACCCCAAGGATTCAGATGTGGTAAAGAGAAGGGCCATCTGTATCCCAATGTTTATGGCAGCAATGGCCATGGTCGCCAAACTGTGGGAAGAACCAAGATGCCCTTCAGCGGACGAATGGATAAGGAAGATGTGGTCCATATACACTATGGAGTATTATGCGTCCATCAGAAAGGATGAATACCCAACTTTTGTAGCAACATGGACAGGACTGGAAGAGATTATGCTGAGTGAAATAAGTCAAGCAGAGAGAGTCAATTATCATATGATTTCACTTATTTGTGGGGCATAACAAATAACATGGAGGACATGGGGAGATGGAGAAGAGAAGGGAGTTTAGTGAATTTGGAAAGGGGAAGTGAACCATGAGAGACTATGAACTCTGAAAAACAACCTGAGGGTTTTGAAGGGGCAGGTGGTGGAAGGTTGGGGGAACCGGGTGGTGGGTATTGGGGAGGGCACGTATTGCATGGAGCACTGGGTGTGGTGCAAAACAATGAATACTCTTACAGTGAAAAGAAATTAAAAAAATATATATATATTGTTTAAAAAAAGAAGTTAAAATAAGACCAAATAGAGTCTTTAATTGGATTAATATTAAATATTTATCTTAATTAGGGAATGGGATTTGTGTTAATAAAATGCTTGCCATCTAAGCCCGGGTGGGGGATATTTATTTATTTATGTGACAGCGAGAATGCGAGAACACAAGCAGAGGGAGCAGTATAGGGAAAGTGATGATCATGATCTGAGCTGAAGGCAGATGCTTATCCATCTGAGCCACCCAGGCACCCCTCATATGTTTTCATGTTGCTAATTTAGCATACTTTTGTTCCAACTTGAAGAACTCCTTTTAGCATTTCCTGTGGGGCATATCTAGTGGTGATAAACTCTCTTTTTTGTTTGCCTGGTAATGTATCTTTTATTTATTTCTGATATACAGCACTGTCAGGTAAAATATTCTTGGTTGGAAAGTTTGTTTCTTTCCATAATACTTTCCACAATACTTAAACTATTTCATTCAATGATATGCCGTAATTCACCTTGAGTCTTTTTGTCTGTTTGTTTCTCTGGTTAGGCAATTTTAAGAACTCTATCTCTGAATTCAGTTATTCTTACTTCTGTTTGATTCTATCAGTTTCAAAAGTTCTCTACTTTTAGGGGGCACCTGGATAGCTCAGTTGGTTAAGCCTCTGCTTTTGGCTCAGGTCATGATCCCAGGGTCCTGGGATCGAGCCCCGCATTGGGCTCTCTGCTTAGCAGGGAGCCTACCTCCACCTCTCTCTCTGCCTGCCTCTCTGCCTGCTTGTGATCTCTGTCTGTCGGATAAATAAATAAAAAATCTTTAAAAAAAAAAAAGTTCTCTACTTAGTATTTGATTCACTCCAAAATTTTGTTCTTGTTTTTAATGGTCTCAATATCTTTATTGAACTTTACATTTTGGTCACGCTTTTTTATTTCCTGATTATGTTTAGTTGTCTGTGTTCTTTTAAGACAATTATTTTGAATTATGTGCACGTAATTCATAAATCTTTATTCTTTTGAGGACAGCTATTGAAGGGTTATTTTTGTTCCTTTTATGAGCTTATGTTCCCATGCTATTTCATGGTCCTTAAAGTCTTGAATTGCTGTTTAACATTTAAAGAAATTTTTTCCTTTTCTAGTCACTGATAAGTGGCTTGAGGATAATAAGATATTTACCAGTCAACCCTTTTAGAGAACAGGTCATTTTTTTTAAAATTTTAAATTTATTTTCAGTGTAACAGTATTCATTGTTTTTACACCACACCCAGTGTTCCAAGCAATCTGTGCCTTCTCCAATACCCGCCACCTGGTTCCCCCAACCTCCCACCCCCCGCCCCTTTAAAAACCTCAGATTGTTTTTCAGAGTCCATAGTCTCTCATGGTTCACCTCCCCTTCCAATTTCCCTCAACTCCCTCCTCCTCTCCATCTCCCCTGTCGTCCATGTTATTTGTTGTGCTCCACAAATCAGTGAAACCATATGATAATTGTCTCTCTCTGCTTGACTTATTTCA
This sequence comes from Pteronura brasiliensis, assembly GCA_004024605.1. Classification (NCBI taxonomy): domain Eukaryota; kingdom Metazoa; phylum Chordata; class Mammalia; order Carnivora; family Mustelidae; genus Pteronura; species Pteronura brasiliensis. The sequence continues at coordinate 1,667 of PJEN01023539.1, read as the reverse complement.
CTTAGCATAATCTCTTCCAGTTCTGTCCATGTTGCTACAAAAGTTGGGTACTTATCCTTTCTGATGGAGGCATAATACTCCATAGTGTATATGGACCACATCTTCCTTATCCATTCATCCATTGAAGGGCATCTTGCTTCTTTCCACAGTTTGGCGACCATGGCCATTGCTGCTAGAAACATTGGGGTACAGATGGCCCTTCTTTTCACTACATCTGTATCTTTGGGGTAAATACCCAGTAGTGCAATGGCAGTGTCATAGGGAAGCTCTATTTTTAATTTCTTGAGGAAACTCCACACTGTTCTCCAAAGAGGCTGCACCAACTTGCATTCCCACCAACAGTGTAAGAGGGTTCCCCTTTCTCCACATCTCCTCCAACACATATAGTTTCCTGTCTTGCTGATTTTGGCCATTCTAAGTGGTGTAAGGTGGTATCTCAAGGTGGTTTTAATTTGCATCTCCCTGATGGCTAGTGATGATGAACATTTTTTTCATGTGTCTGATAGCCATTTATACGTCTTCATTGGAGAAGTGTCTGTTCATATCTTCTGCCCATTTTTTGAGATGATTGTTTGTTTTGTGTGTGTTGAGTTTGAGGACTTCTTTGTAGATCCTGGATATCAACCTTTTGTCTGTACTGTCATTTACAAATATCTTCTCCCATTCCGTGGTTTGCCTCTTTGTTTTGTAGACTGTTTCCTTTGCTGTGCAGTAGCTCTTGATTTTGTGGAAGTCCCACAAGTTCATTTTCGCTTTTGTTTCCTTTGCCTTTGGAGACATATCTTGAAAGAAGTTGCTGTGGCTGATATCAAAGAGGTTACTGCCTATGTTCTCCTCTAGGATTCTGATGGATTCCTGTCTCACGTTGAGGTCTTTTAACCATTTTGAGTTTACCTTTGTGTATGGTGTAAGAGAAAGGTCGAGTTTCATTCTTCTACATATAGATGTCCAGTTTTCCCAGCAGCAGTCATTGAAGAGACTGTCTTTTTTCACTGGATATTTTTTCCTGTTTTGTCAAAGATTATTTGCCCATAGAGTTGAGGGTCCATATCTGGGCTCTCTACTCTGTTCCACTGGTCTAAGTGTCTGTTTTTATGCCAGTACCATGCTGTCTTGGTGATCACAGCTTTGTAGTAAAGCTTTAAATCTGGTAACGTGATGCCCCCAGTTTTGTTTTTGTTTTTCAACATTTCCTTAGCAATTCGGGGTCTCTTCTGATTCCATACAAATTTTAGGAATCTTTGCTCCAGCTCTCTGAAAAATACTGGTGGAATTTTGATCGGAATGCCATTAAAAATATAGATTGCTCTAGGCAGTATAGACATTTTAACAATGTTTATTCTTCCGATCCATGAGCATGGAATGGTCTTCCATCTTTTTTATGTCTTCTTCAATTTCTTTCATGAGAATTCTGTAGTTCCTCGAGTACAGATCCTTTACCTCTTTGGTTAGGTTTATTCCCAGGTATCTTATGGTTCTTGGTGTTACAGTAAGAGGAATTGATTCTCTCATTTCCCTTTCTGTATTTTAGTTGTTAGTGTAAAAGAAAGCCACTGATTTCTGTACATTGGCTTTGTATCCTGCCACATAAATGAATTGTTGTATGAGTTCTAGTAGTGTGGCGGTGGAGTCTTTTGGGTTTTCCATATAAAGAATCATGACATCTG
>PJEN01023538.1:0-19756 GCA_004024605.1 Pteronura brasiliensis | reverse complement strand
AAACTGAGGGTTGATGGGGGGAGGGGGGTTGGGAGAGGGGGTTGGGGTGATGGACATTGGGGAGGGTATGTGCTATGGTGAGTGCGGTGAAGTGTGTAAACCTGGCGATTCACCGACCTGTACCCCTGGGGATTAAAATATATTATATGTTTATAAAATAATAATCATAATCATAATAATAATAATACTGTATTGTATAATTGATTTTCCTAAAAGAGTGGATCCTAAGCTTTTTCATCAAAGAAAAGGTAACCATTTGAAGTGATAAATGTACAAATTTACTTGATTGTGGGAATTCTTTCACATATAAAAAGATCATGTTATACACTTTAAATATATTACAATTTTATTCTCAATTTTATTTTAATAAAGCTGAAAAATTTTTAAATGAATAATTTTTAAAAGTAAAAAAAAATCAGTAAGATTGAGAAGGTTTAAATATTGAAATATTCTTAATAAAGGAACTCTCTCATATTTATTAGCTGCTGATGTCCAATTACAGATTAATTCTCTAATTAGTCCCTATAACTGATGTTTATTATAAATGTGTCATTTTATCACCAGGTCAGACAGTATCTTTCAAATGTCTTGGCAAAATTTAATCACATGCTATTGTTCTGTAATAACTTCATATAGGAAAGCTTATATGCGAATATTCTCTAATTAAGTCATAAATCAAAGCCAACAAAATATCTTCTTCTCTCCTACCTTTCTTTATTCTCCTTTAGTCTTGGAGGCACAGAATCAGAGAAATAGGGGCACCTGGGTGGCTCAGTGGGTTAAAGCCTCTGACTTTGGCTCAGATCATGATCCCAGGGTCCTGGGATTGAGCCCCACATCGGGCTCTCTGCTCAGCAGGGAGCCTGCTTCCTCCTGTCTCTCTGCTTGCCTCTCTGCCTACTTGTGATCTCTGTCAGTCAAATAAATAAATAAAATCTTAAAAAAAAAAAAAAGAAATTCAATGTCATCTTCTCAAACGTCCTATCCTGGAACCAAAAACACGGTTTCCTTTAAAAACAATAAATGTGGCACGCCTGGGTGGCTCAGTGGGTTAAAGCCTCTGTCTTCAGCTCAGGTCATGATCCCAAGGTCCTGGGATTGAGCCCCGAGTTGGGTTCTCTGCTCGGCAGGGAGCCTGCTTCCTCTTCTCTCTCTGCCTGCCTCTCTGCCTACTTGTGATCTGTCAAATGAATAAATAAAATATTTTAAAAAAAGAATCAGAGAAATACTAAGTTCTCAGTTATGAATTTAATTATTTACTAGACATGAATACACTGGATAGTTACACATACATTCACATATAGATACATATACACATTCACACCTACACACACACACACCCCCACAGGCATGTACATGTATGTGTTTCTATCTCTTCACTTTTCTTCTGAGACACCCTTCCTGGTTTCTTCCCTCCTCTCCAGGTGCTTTTTTCTAGTCTCTCCCTTCATTTCACCTTCTCTCTGGGTGATTTTTTTCTAGTCCTATGACTTAAAACAACATTTAAATATACCGATGATACCCATATTTGTATCTCCAGCCCCAACTTCTCCCTGAAATTCTAATACATCCAACTGCCTAGAAGACAACTCCATGGGATTCCTGACACATCTCACAACGAACATTTCCACACAGATTCCTCAAGTCCATGTGCCTTCCTGTGTTCTTCCCTGCAACCCCCACTCTCCCAGGGCTTTCATCTCATCTCTCTCCCTCTCTCTCTCTTTTTCTTTTTTAAGATTTTAGTTATTTATTTGACAGAGAGAGACAGAGAGAGACAGCAAGAGAGGGAACATAAGCAGGGGGAGTGGGAGAGGGAGAAGCAGGCTTCCCACTGAGTGGGGAGCCCAGTGGATATGGGGCTCTATCCCAGGACGCTGGGATCATGACCTGAGCCCAAGGCAGATGCCCAATGAGTGAGCCACCCAGCCGCCCCATCCCATCTCATCCCTTATAGGGCACCACTGGTTACTCACAACACAATCATATCTCACTTCTCTCTTTAAACCATGTTAACGTGTTAGCAAGTGCTACAGACTCTGCTCTTAATGTATGGCTCCCAACTGGTCTCCTGGCTCTGGTCTTGCCCCCACAGTCTTCCCCATACAGCAGCCAGAGTGAGTCTTTGAAAAAGTAGCTCAAAGGGCTTCATTGCCTTGAGCTCCATGCTTCAGTGACTTCCTCTCACTCTGGGTAACAGCCAAAGCCCTGAGGATGGCTCAGAGGGCTGTGTAATCTGTGGCAGCTGCCTTTGTCCCCGCTCTCCTCCAGTGTCCCACCCCTTGCACTCCCGGGCAGATATTTTGCCAACGGGCCTTTTCAAGCCTTCACATTTGAGATTATCTTCACCTGGAATGGCCTTCCCTGATCACTTCCTTAATCATTCCAGTGTCACCTCCTCAAAGAGGCTTTCCTTGACCCTACTCTCTGAATTAGCCCCCTGTTACTCTCTTTCTCCTTACCTTGCTTGGCTGTTTTTGTCACTGCACTTAACCTAACATAATGGTTTTTATTTCTAATGTCATCTGTCCACCGCTCATACTAGAATGTGACCTTCCTAAGAACAGGGTTTTTATTTTGTTAGCCAGTGTTTCCAGCATCTAAATAGTGATTGGCACATGCTAGACATCTATAAACATTTATTCAGTGAACAAATGAATATATTTTCATGCATATTTAAAATAACACAGCTTGAAAGGTTAAAAAATTTTTTTAAAAATTTAAAAATAAAATAATATAGCTCATCAAAGTTTACTTCTGGAAGATGAATACATTCTGGAGATCTAATTCACAGTCTAGTGATGAAAAGTCAACAGGGCTGTATTTTACAACTTAAAGCTGCTTAAAGCTTAGACCTTAAATGTTCTCACCGCAGAAAAAGTAACGATAATTATGTAATGTGAGAGTGGCGTTAGCATATCTAAGGTGGGAATCATACTGCAGCATATAAATGTATTAAGTCAACACATTGTATATTTCAAAACTTATACAATGTTACATCAGTTATATCTCAATAAGAAAAATAAATAAAATAACAGAGATTCACAATATAATCTTTGGTTTTCTGGATTAGTTTTGTGCTTCTGTAGAAAACCACGTGTAAAATTACATGTCAGTTTTGTTACTCTATACAGTGTGCGTTGTTTCTTAAAGATTTTTTTAAAAAGATTTTACTTAGTTATTTGAGAGAGAGAGAGAGTGAGCCCTGGAGAGAGCTTGAGCTGGGGGAAGGGCAGAGGGAGAGAGACAAGAAGACTCCCCACTGAACAGGGAGCCCAATCCCCAGACCCGAGGTCATGACCTGAGCTAAAGACAGCTGTTTAACTCCCTAACTGACTGGGCCACCCAGGCACCCCAGAAAACTTTAAAAAAGATATTGCAGTCTTCCAGATGTGAGTTGATGCAGCAACATACATATTCAGACTATTTTCAGTAGTGCTTTAGTAATTCAAAAGGCTCCTAAAAGTTTTCATGCAGTGTTCGAAGGTATACATTTACTGTCAAGTAGTTGATTCACTCAAAGACTCACTCAGTTTAATAGATGCCATATTTCCAAACTCAGGTGGGCGCCTTGCCCCGGACTCCGTATTTTCCAGAGCACTGCTGAGTGAGACACGAAGAGAAAGGAAGCACTGGAGAGGATGGTGAGAAGGGAAACGATGTTCTTGCAGTAAATGGTGTTTGAAAGGGAGAATACGCAGAAGAAGAATGAGAGCATTTTTACAGGTATTAAAGAAAATCTAAACTGAAAAATTTATGTGAGGATAATCTCTGTAAAGGGTGAAATAGGGAGTTGGACAGCCATGAGTTGTTCCTCCTGTTAACCACCAGGTGGTGCTGCTGGAAAAGAAAAGCGATTTACCTTCCAGGGTGTGGACTGGGGCCAGATCTGGCATCACCGGTCTTTAAAACGCATAATCCTGCTTTACTCCCTTCTGCTGGTGCCGGATTCCAGTACTTTCCAAAGACTCCCACTCCTCCTTTACTACTATATTTCCAGGGAGTGTCTCATTGGTGCTCATGAATAAGATAGGTCGACTCATGGTGTCCTTTGTTCTATTCTTACAGTTTTCTCTCCTCCCCCAGGTGCATCTTCTGGCCACCATTTCCTCCGGGGGCATCTCTGCCACCTGCTCTGGATGTTTAATCCTCTGGGCACATACAGATTCCACCAAGCCCTCTATGTGCCGCTGCCAGGGAGAGAAGGCTGAGGAAGTATTCACTAATAGTAAACGTTTTTGTATGCACTTTCTGTTGTATACCTCTATTTAGCACAAAACCAGGGAAAGTGGCCCCAGGGGGAAGCAAATTTGGATTAAATATCTTGGAGTCAAGTTTGCTTTAATGTTGGGTCACCCTTCACTTCTATAAATATGTCATCCTTTCCTATGTTTTCTTTTTTTAAGATTTTATTTATTTATTTGACAGACAGAGATCACAAGTAGGCAGAGAGGCAGGCAGAGAGAGAGAGAGAAGGGGGGGGGGAAGCAGGCTCCCCGCTGAGCAGAGAGTCCGATTCAGGGCTCGATCCCATGACCCTGAGATCACGATCCAAGTGAAAGGCAGAGGCTTTAACCCACTGAGCCACCCAGGTGCTCCTTTCTTATGTTTTCAAATGGGATAGTCTCATCTGTGAACGTAGTTCTCCTTCTTTGCAAAGGAAATGGACTAGATTGAGGTCTTAAGCAATGCTTACGCTCTATCAGTGGATGTGGAGGCCTTATTTATTAAAATCTTTCTTATCAGAAACTTACTTACAAAGGTCTCTTTGTCATTTTTACCACACCCTCCTTCTCTTTCGCTTGCCTCATTCTTATTGAGATTCACAGTGGCCTTTGGAAACAAGCTTGTACTCTTTCTTCAATCCTCATTAAAGTCTAGATTTTCTATTGGGTCAAGCCTACACTGCTGCCTTCAAGGATGGGAGATTTCATTAAAGATGATCTACTGCCTTGCTCAGTTCAGCTTTCTTCCCTTAGATCACCTGTATAACCCTTCATCACCCACATGCCTCCATTCCTCAGAGGCTATTCCCACAATTAGGGGACTCCAAAAACATATTCTATTAAAAAAAAGTCATGGGAGCATGAACAGGATTTTTTTAGCTTTAGGATTCTAGAGAAATCAGGTTACTGCTTTCTTGTATAAGAACAAAGTAGGGGCGCCTGGATGGCTGAGTGGGTTAAGCGTCTGCCTTAGGCTCAGGTTGTGAACCCAGGGTGCGGGGATTGAGTCCCACAGTGCTGGGATGGAGCACCATATTGGACTCCTTGCTCAGCGGGGCACCTGCTTCTCCCACTGCTGCTACCCCTGCTTGTGTTCTTTCTCTCTCTGTGTCAAATAAATAAATAAAATCTAAAGAAAAATTTAAAAAGTATTTTTTTTCTTTGTCTTCCCTCAAAGATAAATATATTTTTTTTCTTTTTGAGACGCTTTGGGGTTTCTGGTCCTACCCTCTTGCAACTGAATCACAGAAGTCAAATCTGAGCACTTTTCCCCTGCATGTTTTTAGATTGGTGGTGAAGGGCAGTGGACATGAAGGAAGGAAGGAGGGTGCAGTGCCATGGCTTGTGAGCATGGATAAGTGTCTTCACTTCTCCAGGCCTTACTTTTCTAATCCATGCACACGTGCACACGTGCACATACAGAGATAGCATCAACATAAACATTTTTGTGCATCTTAGATGAGGTTAGGCACTTAGAGGAATTATGAGAGCTCCTGGCATACTTAATAATACTTTTTGTTTGCATGAGCATAATCTGTCAATGTATGAGATACAAGTATGAACCATCTAACAGAGCCAAATTCCTCTTTGATTCAGACACTAGATGTCGCTGCGAATGTACGGTACTTTTCATATGAAAGTTTAAAAAAAAGTTCTAAAGAAAAAAGGGGCAGGGTTGGGAGGGGGGTACAGAGACTGCTTTCTCAAAAACATAAGCCTGGAAGTATTTTTAAAATACCATATCAAAAGTGAGTAGCTTTACAAAAATTGTAAGTCTTTAATCAACATATTTAGTAATGCGGTAGGGTCTACTGATTAACTGATTGAAATTAATACAAAAATAAATGCTACTTCTGTATTTAAGAAGCTGCTATGCTGATTGAAGGCTGAAACACCAGAATCAGCCTTAGAAATTAGAGGCTTGGGTGAGGGGGGTGGAGAGGGGACGTTAGCCAACAGCATCCTACTGACCCTATTTTTATATGGCAGGAGACATTCATGTAGATGCAGATCTTTCCTGCCCACTCAAGATTTGGTCAGTGTACTTAAATACTGGAATCTTTTAAAAGTAGCTTCTCGGATCTGTGTGTGGACAGAGCATCAGAGTGCATGAAAATATACAGCCTGAAGTAAATTCAGTATATATGCAGGAAGAATGGTGCTTGAGGTGTGCTGATTTTGTGAATCACATTATAGATTCCAGAAGGAAAGTGCTATTTTTATCAAGTATGCAAGAAGTGGAGGCATAGGGACCTACACACAGTCCTCGCCACTGTTTTCTGGGATTTTTTCACAGCTGTGGAGAGTCTTAGCTCAGGGGCAGCCTTCTAGAGCCAGTGTGGGTGGGCGTTTACTGTGCTGAGCCAAAAATCAAGCCCAGGGACTAAATCTGAATTTTTCTGTTTTTCCCTCAAAAATGTTTACAACTGGGTGTGCTGGAAGGACAGTATTACCACGGACAGCTAAAATTTGTTGTAAAACTTGTTCTGAGCACTGTACACAACTCATCTGAGGCTGGCAGTCACCCCACAACACAAATACTATAACGATTCCCATCTCACAGATGGGAATGCTGAGGAAGGCCAAGCTGATTGCCTAAAGAATTAGTGCTAATAGTGACTTTGACAAGTGCCTTTCCACTAAGGAGAGGTGTAAGTTCCTAAAACAACCTTGAACAGTAAGGCCTATTATATTCATCTATCCACCATCTTTCCAATCTTCCTAATTACCCACATTTATACAATTACATGGGTAGAGGTGTGGATAGTGTGGGTGTTTTGCACTCCTCCCGTTCAATGTTACTTTATACACATTGTCTCAAACATTTTGTTTATGTGGCTACACACTTATTTGTAGTGACGATGGAAAGGACGCCACAGTGGTTTTCATGTTGCTTCCTGGTGCCCTGTGAATTTTTCAGAGGTGGTTTGGGGGTAGGGGCACAAACAAGCAGGCCTCTGTCCTACTCCTATTTCCTGCCTCACCTAGAGTAGTAACTCTTTAAAATATTTTATTTTATTTTGTTATTTTTTAAAGAATTTTTATTTATTTATTTGACAGAGAGAGAGCACAAGCAGGCAGAGTAGCAGATAGAGAGAGAATAGTAGGTTCCCTGCTGACAAAGGAGCCAGATGTGGGGCTGGATCTCAGGACCCGGGATCATGACCTGAGCCTAAGGCAGATGCTTAACCAACTGAGCCACTCAGGCGCCCCATAAAATATTTTAAATCCATTGACATTATTAGCTTATATCCATAAGCTAAAATATATACATATACATATATACTAGTTCAGGCCATATCCTAGTTCACTCATGTTCTCACTTCCACACCAATAACAACTCTGACCATTTCAACTTTTATGGATTACAAAAAAGAATCTTTATTTAGTATATCTTGGTCTTACAAAGACCAAGGAAATGTTTCAGGGAAGACGGGGTCTCACTGTCTTGTCTAAGCAAAGTTTAAGTATCACAGATTATACCGGGATTTATAATTCCACTATCGTTGAACACTTAGGCTAGTTCCGTTGCTTCTTAGTGTTGTACTGATATGAACATCTTCGTACATACCCTACTAGTCCCCTTTTTGTTTCCTTACTTTAAATTTCCTGGAGTTGATTTCGGCCCAAAGGGCACGGACATTATAATCATTTCACACAGCATTGCCAAGAGACCCTGCAGGAGCCAATAATTTCCAGTGCCAAGGGTAATGTGAGCATACTTGCCCTTTGTCCGCAAACCACAAGTGACTGTTTGGGAAAAAAATAAAACAACAACAACAAATACCAAACAAAACCCAAAACAAACTGCGAGTTAAGTGTGGCTGAGCTGGATTGGCAGCACTGAATTTCTTCTCACTGAGAAAACAGTGTTACTCTGAATTCCTATCCTGTTGAAGTAGAATTTACTTCATCCACAAAAGATTATGCAGGGACTGTGGAAAAGGTGAGAGGCCAGGGTCCTCCTGGAATTTGAGGGATCCTGGCTTGGAGAACTGGGACCTCTCCAGAAGAGATCTTACCTCTGAAAGTCAGATTGGGAATTTAATGGGGGCTGCTCATTCATAAAGTTCAATTAAGAAAATGTAATATTTTCAACACATGCAAAGAATGGCTTTAGAAAACCACTTATTAAAGATAAGAAAAATAAAGACAAGGAAAAAAATCACTCATGTTCTCACTTCCACACCAATAACAACTCTGACCACTTTGTCTTTTAGGGATTACAAAAATGAATCTTTAGTATATCTTCGTCTTATAAAGTTTTGATAATTTGTTTTACTTTTTATCCATTGAATAATGTGGCAGAAAATGGAGGGAATCAGATAAGCTGGGGGGGGGGTCATTCGATGCTTGTAAATCACAGAGTCGCAAAAAAACACAAACAAACCCACAGAGTTGCAGTAATTTACAATGTACTTTATAGTATAAAGGGTAACATTTGTTTTCCATCCAGAAGCAAGCATTTATTTTCCTTGTTCAAACATATAAACCCTCCAAACGGCATTTCTGCTTGCAAGCTCAGCAAAGAGGTCTAGGAGCAAGTGTGCAATGGCCTCAGCTCCAAATAACATCAGGCATTTCAAAGTGGTGGCAAATGGTTGAAGAATGTCACACTCTGCCGGATGCTGCTAATCTCTCTTCTCATAAAGCAGAGATAATTCAGTTTATGGTGTCACACAGATGCCAACATTAAGGTTGGAGCAAACAAGGACAAAATCCTTATTAAGTGTGTGTTTAAAGAGATGCCAGGATCTCTGAACTCTCAAAAGTCATTTGTTCACCTTTTTGTACAGAAAAGTTCATTTTAAGGTTGGCTTTATGAGCTGTGGTAGGGACTGGATGGATGAGACATAGAACACCTGAGCTCCCCCATTCAGACACAGATCCATGAATCTGGAAATGGTGTGTGTGCTATGAGAGTCTCTGAAGCAGGAACCCTTCCTCGTATCCATTGTCCCAGTTCAGGCCATAACCACCACCACCCTCGCCCCAGCTTTCTTGCTTTCAGTCCAGCTGCCTCACCGCTGTACTAATCATCTGTCCAAGATACAGTGGCGCTCTTTTCTGGCCATACACCTTGTTGGGGATTATGTGGCCAACAGAGTAGAGCCCAAGCATTCAAGAGCTCCTGGCATTCAAGACCTTGTGCTCTTGGCCTTGACTCCCTTTCCAATGCCATTTCCTGCTGCTCACTGGCTGGCCCCACCATGTTCTGGTCTCTCCACACATCCTTGCCATTCACCAAGCAAGCTCTGTTCTTATCCACCTTTGGTCTTGCTCACACTTTCTTCATTTCCATTAAACTCCTTGCTCTATTTCTTTGCTCTTTAATAGCCTGCACAAATGTAACCTCTTCTCTGAATACTTCTTTGACCGTCTCTCTCTTTGCTGGGCATGACGAAGGGCTTTTCAACTCTGCTCTGATGTATTTTGTTCACAGCACTGCCCACCTTATAATAAAGTTCTTTGTTTTTGCCTCTTTCACACCTGGCAGACTGCTGCTCTGTTTCATGTATTTTTAAATTTAAAGAAATTTCATTAAAATGTATTTGACATATAATACTATGTAAATTTAGGATGTAAAACACGTTAGTCTGATACATTTAAGTGTTGTGACATGATTGCTGATGTAGTGAAAATTTGTACATCTATCATTTCACATAATTGTTATTTCTTTTTTATGGTGGGGATAATTAAGATGTAACCTCTTTGTAGGTTGTATAATTATGAAACAATATTATTTGCTACATTCACTCTACTGTGCATTAGATCTCTAGGACTTATTTTCTTTTCCTTTATTTTTTTTAAAGAATTTATTTATTTATTTGACAGAGAGAAAGAGAGATCACAAGTAGGCAGGGAGGCAGGCAGAGAGAGAGGGGGAAGCAAACTCCCTGCTGAGCAGAGGGCCCTATATGGGGCTCAATCCCAGGACCCTGAGATCATGACCCAAGCTGAAGGCAGAGGCTTAACCCACTGAGCCACCCAGGTGCCCTCTCCCCCATCCCGTTTTAAAATTGTATTTATTTATTTGTGACAGAGAGAGAGAGATCGAGCACACAAGCTGGGGGAAGTGGCAGGCAGAGGGAGAGGGAGAAGCAGGCTCCCCACTGAGCAAAGATTCTGATGAAGGACTCAATCCCAGGACCCTGGGATCATGATCTGAACTGAAGGTAGACGCTTAACTGACTGAGCCACCCAGGTGCCCCTCCACAGCTTATTTTCTTTTAATGTATCCATTTCATGTTTTTATGCCCAGAGCTAACACAGTTTCAGAAACACAGTAGGTGCTTGTTAAATATCTTTGAACAAATTCATCTATTTGTAAATAGGCTTAGTCACTGGTAAATTAATAAAAAAGTAAGTGATGGTTGTTTACCAATATGTATTATTTATTTATTCAGCCATCTTCTACCAGGTCCCTACTATGTGCCAGACATTGTGGTGGGCACTAGTACCCACTGAATAAGACATTGTTCTGATCCAAAGGGGACCACAGTCTTGTGAGGGAGATAAATATATAAGGTAATTTATGTTCATTTATTTAATTGGTAAAATAGAAAAATGTTCTTACATTTGGGTGTGTTTTCCATTATGACATTAGAGTGGATACTGGCATTTTAAGAGTGTAAGTAGCAAAAAAAAAAAAAAAAAAAGAGTGTAAGTAACAAGACTACATAAATTATATCGAATTTCTGGTCTGTTCTACTCAGAAAAGGTATGTTTAATAATGATTCCTTTCTTTGCCAGCAAAGGAACAATCCTGGGTATTTCTGCTGGATGTAATGGGGGTTTTGATTCTCTCTTTGATTCCCACAGTGGACCATCCTGTCAGGGAGAAGAGCTGTGGTGCTAGAAATACAGAGAGAGAGGCTACTTCCTACACTTCCAGACCCTGCTGAGACTCTGCTGTCCTAGGAATCTATAGCACTAGCAACAAAGCAAAGGTGTCTACAGAAACCTCCTTAGCCTTCCTCTGTAAAGTGAGAAGACAAAGAGTTTAACAAGATAACTGGAAGAGAGTCTTGCATCCATCTTTAAATTTCAATATACCCCTGCCTCATAGGCTTGAAGTGAGGATGTACTGTGGCTTTCCTCTAGTCTGGCCAAGTGAGACGTTAATGAACTATGACATGACATGAACTATGAACTATGAACTATGACATGGAAAGGGGACCACCCAAGATAGTCAACTAGCATTTTACAAAGGTCAACTTTTTTAGATTCCATCTATAAGTGAGATCATATAGTATTGTCTTTCTGTCTGGACTTTTTTACTTAATATAATGTCTCCCAGGTTCATCCACATTGTCACAAAGACAGGATTCCCTTCCTTTTTATAGGTAAATAATATTCCATTGTATAAATTATAGACCACATTTTCTTTATCTATTCATCATCCAAACATTGATGAATGTTTAGGGTGTTTCCACCATCCTGAATGTTATGATTAATGTTGCAATGAACATGGAAGTGCAGGTATCTCTTTGAGATACTTATTCATTTCCTTTGGATATATATACCCAGGAGGGGGATTGCTGGATCATATGGTGGTTCTATTTTTAGTTTTGGGGGAAGTTCTATACTGTTTTCCATAGTGGCTTCACCACTTTACCTTCTCACCAATAGTGCACAATTTACATTCCCCTTAATAGTGTTCCAAACCCTCACCAACACTTGTGAACCTCTTGTCTTCTCGACAATAGTCATCCTAACAGGTGCAATGTGATATCTCATCATACTTTTGACTTGCATTTCCCTGAAGATTAGCACCTTTTCATATGTCTGTTGGCCATTTGTATGTCTGTGAGCTGAAAAGATGGAGGAAAGGGGCCATGAGCCAAGGAATTGCTCTAGAAGCTGGAAAAGTTAAAGAGACAGATTTACTCTTAGAGCTACCAAAAAGGGAACTTATCCTGCTAATAATTTGATTTTAGCTCTATGAGAACCATGTAGAATTTCCGACCCAGAGAACTATAAGACAATAAATTTGCTTTATGTTAAGCCGCTAAATTTTGGTAGTTTGTTATGGAAGCAATAGAAAACTAATACAGAAATGCATTGTGACAATAAATATGACTACTTGACGAAAAGAGTTGAGTCTGACTCACAGAAGAAGGATGTAATGAGCAGCCATTGTTGTTCTTTATGGTGGCCATCTTTTGGCACGCAGCTTCCATTCAGTAGTGTGGCTCAGTTGGAGGGAATTAATGGCTTTGTTGGAAGAAAGAGAAAATAAAATCTTAGCTCCTGTCTAGGGAATCTGGAAAACATCATACAAATTCTCATGAGTTGAATTTCTTTATTCCTATTTCACCTAGGAAAAACTGCAGGTAGGAAGTTAAGAGAAACTAGAGGTCAGATGTTAAATGATCTATTCAATAAATGGAGGAAGAAGGATCATGAAGCTTCTCACTCATCCTCAAAACAGATGTGTTGTACCATAAAGACTGAGTCATTCTTTTCTGGGTCTTATTCCATATTCTTAAGCACAATAAAGATTTCCTCCAAAAGTTGGGGTTTCTTTCCACATATAGAGCAAAACTGGCTATGTATTATTTCCCTCAAGTGTTTCTGAATATATTTTTATTTTATTTTTTAATTAACATATAATGTATTATTTGTTTCAGGGCTACAGATCTGTAATTCATCAGTCTTACACAATTCACAGCACTCACCATAGTACACACCCACCCGCTAATGTCTAGCCACCCTATCCCTCCCACCCTCTGCCCCTCCAGCAACCCTCGGTTTGTTTCCTGAGATTAAGAGTCTCTCTCTGGTTTCATCTTGTTTCATTTTCTCCTCCTTTCCCCTATGATCCTCTGTCTTATTTCTCAAATTCCTCAAATCAGTGAGATCATATGATAATTGTCTTTCTCTGATTGACTTACTTCACTCAGCATAATACCCTCTAGTTCCATCCATGTCGTTGCAAATGGCAGGATTTCATTTCTTTTGATGGCTGCATAGTATTCCATTGTATATATACACCACATCTTCTTTATCCATTCATCTGTTGATGGACATCTATGCTCTTTCCATAGTTTGGCTATTGTGGACATTGCTGCTATAATATTTTTAAAATGAAGGATCTGCTGTTATCTCAGCTTCTGGGTAGCTGATTTCTGCTTAGCTTCACTGAGAATGGCTTTCATCCTGTCCCAGCAGGAACCAGCTCTGATGGAAACCATCAGTATCAGCTGTTGTTTCATTCAAATAATGTAAGTTTAGCAGCTGCATAGGGGAATGAGCACCCTTGTAAGTAAATATAGTCAACATGGAGCACAGTGCAGGTAAGGAATTTTTCTATACTACCAGGAACTGTATCTAGGAAAAAGGAAAATAAGCCCCTGAAACATAATTCCAAAAACTATAAAATATATTTCATGTTTATTTGTGCCTTCTTCACTATAGTAATTCAGATGCAGAGAGGGAGAATTTTTAGAAAAGAAGTTAAAAAAAACCAGTTTTATTGAGCTCTAATTCATATACCATACAATTTACCCATTTAAAGTGTACAACTCAATGGTTTTTGGCACATTGCATTATTGATTTTTTTAAAATTATGATAAAACATATACATATATATAAATCATGATAAAATTTTAAACCATTTTTAAGGGTACAATTCAGTGGCATTAATTCCATTTACAGCGTTATGCAACCATCACCACTATCTATTTCCAAAACATTTTCATCACCCCAAACAGAAACTCTGTAACCATTAAGCAATAATTCCCCATTCCTCCCTCCTCTCAGTCTCTGGTAACCTCTAATCTACTTTTTGTTTTTAACAATTTGCCTATTTTAGATATGTCCTATAGTGAAGTCATACAATATGTGTCCTTTTGTATCTGATTTGTTTACTTAGCCTAACATTTTCAAGGTTATCTGTGTTGCAGCATGTATCAGACCTTCATTCCCTTTTATGGCTGAACACTATTTCACTACAGGTATACACCACATTTGGTTGACTTACTTATCTGTTGATGGATATTTGGGTTATTTCTACCTTTTGGTTATTGTGACTAATGTTGCAATGAACACTGGCATGTAGGTATCTGTTGAGTCCCCGCTTTCAATTCTTTGGGTATATACATAGTTGTGGATTTTTGGATCCTATGGTAGTTTTTTGTTCAACGTTTTGAAGGATGCCAAACCATTTTCCATAGTGGCTGTAGAAATTTACATTCCCGCCAGCCATGTTCAGTGGGTTCCAATTTTTCTACATCCTCACCAATACCATCCTGGTAGGTATAATGTGATATCTCATTATGGTTTTGTGTAAATAAATTTTTAAAAAAATTTAAAAAAATTTAGAGATGCCTGGGTGGCTCAGTCAGTTAAGCATCTGCCTTTGGCCCAGGTCCTGATCTCTGGGTCCTGGGATCCAGCCCCAGCATTGGGCTCCCTGCTCAAAGGGAGAGTCTGCTTCTCTGTCTTCCTCTGTCCCGCCATTATTTCATGCTCTTTCTGTCACTTTTAAATAAATAATCTTAAGAAAATAACCTTAAGAGGATTAAAAGTCAAATACTTCCTGCCCATTAATTCCCCACGGTGTTGTGCATACTAAATCATTTTTAGGTGTTTCCTACCATTCTCCAAGTCACTCCCAGAACATCAGTGTTCTAGTTCTTGCCCTTTCTTAGTAAGAGCCAGGTCGTCTAGGAGGGGACTCAGACAGACTAAACTATAGATGGAGGAATTCTGTGTAATAGGGAAATGTGTGTGGAATGTAAAAGAGAGCAAGAAAGGAGTATATGTAGGAGGTATATAGTTTGTAAAGGATTATGAAAATTATGTAGGAGAGATAACATGGGTGTATTCATGGAGAAGTGCTGAAAAGCAAAGCAGTTGTACTCTGTGCCTAGAAGCCATAACTGGAAGGTCCATGGTTCAAAGTTGACATGTCTGTGACTTGAGACTTCACTGTAGAAAGAGAGAGAATAGATCTGAATTCCTTACACTCCATTTGAGGAAGGATGATCATGCTCTCCCATTTCCCCTAGGACAGGGAGTAGCTCTGGAAATTAAAGATGAGGAACCCATTTCCCGAAGGCGCCTTCAGCTGCCACAGATGATCAGACCCAAGTACATAATGTATTGGCCCGATGGATTGGCTGTGTTTGCTAAGGTGAGTCTGTGAGGTTTTGGAAAGCTAAAGTTTTCCTCAAAAGAAAGCAAAAGACTTGTGTTATTTTTTCCTAAGCGGATTCTCTTTATTAAACTATTAGATGCTTATTTATCAAAATATTAGACCCCGTATTTGGTTGATTGTTCCTGAGCAATGGTAAATGTGATTCCCATGTGGAAGAGCACTCCTCACTGTCCCTATGATACCGCATCAGCCTTTCAGAGGAAACCATACCCCAGGAGTTGAAGATATGCACCCTCTTCCATATTTTGTAAATCCACACCAGGAAAAAAACATCGAAGCAGTGTACAAATATTTATGTACATGTTGTGCAAGATGATCAGCACAAATCTACCTGTCAAGAGTCTATTGACAACAATCAAATGTCTAACTGTAAGGTCTTTATTAAACGAATTTGGCTCACCCTCCTGCTAAACTACTATTTTGCTATTAAATACTATTTTGTAGAAATGCATTAATTGACATGGGAGAGTATTAATAAATGATTGACAGTCAAAACAAGCAAATTACAAAAGAATAAAGCCTCAGTTTATAGTATCTTCTATCTATCCTCCCCACTCTGGAAGACCGCAGGCCACAATAGTGGTCTTTGGGTGGTAAGATTATGGGTAAGTTTTAGTCACTCAGTGGGATCATTTGTATTTGATCATTTTTATACAATAAACCTGTATTACACCCCCACATCCTCTACCCACACATCCTGGAAAATGCCAGAGGGTGGTAACTTCACAATTCTATTCGTGAAGGGGGTTGCTTCTCCTGCACATAACCAGCATCATATCTCCCCGCCCCCCATATTCGGAAGAATAGTATGGCATTCTGGGTCTTAAAAAAAAAAAAAAAGAGTTCTAAATTCTTCTTAGAGAAGACCAGTGAGATACAATTCTACAAGGCAGCAAATGCTGATGGGAGAGGAGAAGTGGAGATGGTTCAGCAATGACGAATCTTCTGGTTTGGTCACAGAAAAGGAAAGTGTTGCCAGTTCCCGCTGTCGGGATGCCTTTTGTGTTCTGCATCTTTTTTTTAGCTCAGGGATTATCAGGGCAGGGTTTCCACGCCAGAGCATTCAATACAGCTTGCCCACCCAGATTCAGAGCTCAGTGTGCTTACTACCAGCTTTTAAAAACTTTGCTAGATGCGAATTTCGCTCTTGCCAACAAAATCTTTCCATATGGATGACTTGTTTGTTCAGAGAGCCAGCAGACAATGCTGTGGTGACATTAGTGCACTACAAAGGCATTCACTCAGAGTTAATTTCAGCAGAGGATAATCTTTCAGTTGCTTTGTTAATAAAATGTCCAAATCGTCTTTTTCCACATTGACACTTTACATACTTGGCTTGCATAGCCTATAGGCGTCATGGAGACTGACAGGACCAGATCTAATTACCACTTATGCTGTCAATAATGAAGTCCTAAGGTCAGAGCTCAGTATCTCTTAGTTCATCTATCTGTTCATTTTTAAGATCTAAATAAAATACTAAAACTGAGTTTTCAAAATGTTACACCACAGAGTGAAACGTGTAGGCTTTTAAAATTAGTATTTGAAGTTACTTCTGAAAAAAATATTGGGTTGAGCAAGTGTTTGGTCTCTAAGTCTGTTTTTCCAGAGGCTTCCACTAACAAGGTCCTGAAGGGAATTATAACAAATCTAAAAATATCAGGTCACAGATTGAGAAAGCTATTTAAAAATTGAAACTATGCAGAGACAAGAGTTAGGTTCTTTACTCAATCAAGTTAAAAGTGTGCAAGAAAAGATGACTATCTTCATCCCAATAAACTAATAAAATGATCCAAGAGATTTTTTTCAGGCAGAGTGATGCAGGGAGTTCATTAGCAAGATTTTTCAAGTTTTTTTTTTTTATACCCTGGTTAATTATTTAAACTTGAGACAACTTTCTTTTTCTTTTTTTCTCTCCTAGAAATCTCATTTCTAAAAAACAATATTCACCACTGTTGCTGAACCATCTCTACTTCTACCCTCCACTCCCCCTCCCACCCCACCCCAGCATTTGCTGCCTTGTAGAATTGTATCTTGCTGGTCTTCTCTAAGAAAAGTTGAGGACTCTTTTTTTTAAAGGAGGCCCAGAGTGTGTTATACTATTCTTCTGAATATGTGGAGACAGGGAAGTAAAATGTGGTGTGCAGGAGAATCATCCCCCCTTGTGAACAGAATTGTTATGGAATATGGACTCTGCCTCTGGTTCTTTAATATTGGGTGCCTTGGGATACTCTTAAATCACTGTTGTCTCAGAAAAGTCTCAAAAAAAGAAAATCACCAATTTGCACATAAGGAAAAGGTCCAGGGTACCTGGGTGGCTCAGTCAGTTAAGCATCTTCCTTCAGCTCAGGTCATGATCCCGGGGTTCCAGGATTGAGCCCTACAATGGGCTCCCTGCATAGAGGGGTGTCTGCTTCTCCTCTCTCTCTGCCCCTCCCCCATGCTCTTGCTCTCTCAAATAAATAAATAGAATCAGAAAGAAAGAAAGAAAGAAAGAAAGAAAGAAAGAAAGAAAAGAAAAGAAAGGAAGAAAGGAAGGAAGGAAAAAGGTCCAGAGGGCTGCTTTAATCTGCCAGCCAGTTGGGTTTTCCTCTTCTCGTCTTGTCTAATTACAATCCATCCTTTTCTTGCTGGTCATATTACTTCAAGTGGACTTGTCCCATAGAAAAGTTTGGGAATTTGGAAATTTTGAAATTAAAAAAGAAAAGCAGTGTATTGCCTAAGTAAACCTTGCTACTGTGATATTAGAATTCTGGCAGACATTTTCTGTATGTTTCCATAAATCTGCTTTTCTTCTTCCCTCAAGAACAACAACATTTCACTCAGAATAGAAACAAAACACACTTGCCTTATTGACAAATGAATTGTCTGTTATCAATAAACAAATACTCATCAAGGACCTACTACATGGCAAGCAGTTGAAATGTGGCAGTGAAATGATAAGGAGCCTGACCTCATGGGAATCTCCGACATTAATCAGTAATTGTAAGCGTGATGTGTGCTGGGAAGAGGGGCAATATGGGAGCTCTATTGCGTTCCCTCTGTTCTTTTAATACCTTCCCTTAAAAATTAATGCTGTCACTTGTGCCTCTGTGATCCAGGACCTACGCTGAATACATGCAACAAAGGAACTCTTAAAGAGTAGAACAGTGACTACATAAACAGTATAAAGTGTGCTCAGCGAGTATAAAGCAACGGCCTGAGGCATGAAGAATACATTCCATTTCAGGCACTGTGATCTCAGGGATGGGGGGAGCAGAGGGGCTCTCTGACCCTTTTATCTACCCTTCTTTCTTTCTTTCTTTTTTTTTTTTAAGATTTTATTTATTTATTTGACTCACAAGTAGGCAGAAAGGCAGGCAGAGAGGGGAGGGGAGGAAGCAGGCTCCCCGCTGAGCAGAGAGCCCGATGTAGGACTCGATTCCAGGATCCTGGGATCATGACCTGAGCAGAAGGCAGAGGCTTTAACCCACTGAGCCACCCAGGCGCCACTACCCTTCTTTCAATTCTAGCATACCTCCTCAACTTTTCTGTTAGTAAATTATCACTCCATTTCAGTACAAATCAATGGCATTTCTAGTATGACGTCACCATCTCGACCAAATCGACTTCTGCGGACTGTTCTTGCTTCAATAAGGCGAGTGGCTTATCATCTTCTTCTATGTACGATTCCTCCACTACCATTTGCTGTATTTCTTAGTACGTTTTTCCAACTATATTGTCTATTTCAACCTGTGAGGGCAAAAACAGCATTTTGCAAAATCCCCAGGTTAATAAACTTAAATCTCTCCCATTTCCGGCCATGCTAACAGGTACATTTTATAAAAACCAGTGCCTATTTTGTTTTCTTAAGAGATTATACAACCCTTGATGGGAGAGGATGTCTCATGAAAAGTTCATAAACTCAATAGTATAAGACACCGTGGGAACCCCCTCAAATGTTATGGAGTCACTTAGTAATACATGTCTATGATGCCAGGATAATTCTAATTTCATTCTTGGAAAGAACATTAAAGTTCCTTTTGTCTCAGCTCCACAAACAACCCAACAGAAATGATTTTCTTTTTTTCACCAGGAAAAACTTATGTACTTCCTGTAACCATAGAATAAATACCATAGTGCTCATAGAATACTTTAATATCTGAGGTCATTTAAGGGCATGTTGTATTTTTAAGGGCTAGTGACTTCTATTTGAGCTCATTGCTTTCAGTCATATTTAGCAATAAAATAGTTTACCTTTTTTGATTTATTGCCTGCCTAACGTCTATTGCTTTTTTGTTTAGATTCATAATACTTTTTCTCTTGAAATCTTTTTAGAGCATTATGACAGTTTAAGAAAAAGTAAATAAAATTTAGCATTAAAAAAAGA
>PJEN01023537.1:0-19747 GCA_004024605.1 Pteronura brasiliensis | reverse complement strand
AAAGGAAAAAAAAAAAAAAAAAAAAAAGAGAGAGAGAGAGAGAAAGACGGAGAGAGACCGGAAAGAAAGGGAAGATGAAAGAGAAGGTTCAGCCCAAATGGGGCCCAAGGTAAGATTTATGAGGTATACAAACAAAAACAGACAAACAAAAAGACTGATAAGTGTATATAACAAGAGAAAAAATATATATGTATATGCAAATAAAGGAAGAACCTTTTCGAAAAGAACCCCAAGTGTAAGATTTATATACTATCAGGACAAACACAAAAACACAGAAACACTGGTGGAAGAAAAAGATGGGAGCGTGGTTATAAATTCTCAGTGTGGGTGAAGAGGGTTTTTTTTGATTCTTTCTGGATGTATCTTGATATCTTTATTAAAGGACTCAACTTTCCTAGGCTAAAGGGGGATTAAAAATTGGTTTACCTATAGGGGTAGTATTGATTAGGGAAAGGGGATTACTTTGAAGTTTAACTCTATATGAATATTAGAAAATAAAAGTAAAAAAGGAATAAACTAGACTAAACTAAACTAAAATTAAAAAAAATTTCAAAAAATAGAAATGCAAAAGAAAAACACAGGTGTATGTATCAAAAAGTTCAGGTTAGAAGGTTATTATGGAACTTGATGTACTGGACAGCTCGCTGTGATGGTAAATAGGTTAAAAAATTATCTATAAAAAAATGGGCCATAATAGTGGGAACAAATTAAAAATAAAAGTTGTCCTATGAAGTAGTGGTGGTGGTTCTCTTGTAGTCTTTTTTTTTTTGTTTTGTTTTTCCCTCTCCTGGTTGGTTTTCTGGGGGAGGGGTCTGCCACGTGGGTTTTCAGTCAATGATGTTCCCTGAGTTAAGTCCTCCTGCCCCCCTCAAGGGGGTGGGCTCTGAGGAAACCGGTTTTTTCAGGGTTTTGTTCTCTGGAGGTTTTTATGTTTGTTCACCTTTTTTTTTTTTTCCCCCTCTTGCCTTGACTGCTTTTGATGGTTTTTGTAGGTTTAGAGGAAAGCAAACTGCACCCTGACCTCCCTCTCAGAGAGAAGCCTCAGTCTGTTCTTCTGTGGGGGTTGCAGAGCCCATATAAATCCCCCCTTGGCTCCTGGCAGAGCAGGTTCCCAGTCGCGGTCCCTGGGGACGCAGGATCTTCTGATTGTACCCAAAACCGGGGCAGCAGCGACGGCTGTCTGGGCAGCTCCAGACTGCCAGAGAGGTTCCAAGCAGCGATCGCACACTGAGATTTTCCCGCTGGCCCTGCCTGGGAGTGCCTGGTCTTTCTGGGTCTAAGAGCGCCTGGCTTGCGCGCGCACCTCTCTCAGGGGAGAGTCTGGGGCGCGCATCTTAGGCTGAAACACTGGCGCGTGTGAAAGAGCGCCAGCTGGGCCTTTGTACCTCTCTCAGGGGAGGATGAGGGGCGCGCGCATCTCAGGTTCTGTAGCAGGGCTCGCGCGTTCTGCCCTCCGGCGTGGCTCCCATCCCCTCACAGGGGCCAGAACCCAGGCAATCTAGGGCGTGCTGGAGGCTCAGGACCAAGACCTGGTTTCTCCTCCGCACTCTCTCTGGCCCTGCACCAGGGGAGGCTGTCCTGAGACCAGGGACTTAAGCCCCTGTCCCTAGCCACCCCGATTCCCACAGTTTCCCCCCACGATCTTTTGCTCTTTTGGAGTGCTTTCAACCAGTCCCCAAGTTAATGCTGGTCCCCAGACGCAGGGCACTCTCGCTCGTATTAGGGGTGTTACTTTCCAACCGGTCACCTCTGGTGGCTCCCTCCCCCTTTTGTTTATCTTCCGATATCAGAACGCCTTTCCCACTCCGTTTTACCTGCCCACTGGCGTCTTCTGCCCCTGTAGAGATCCAGACGTGTATAGTTCTGATCTCAGGCTGATTTCATGGGTGATCGGAATTCTTTGGTAGGTAATCAGCTCACTTTAGGGTACAGGTTGAAAAGGCGCCTCCTCCTACTTCCCCGCCATCTTGTCCCTCTTCAAGATTTTACTTTTGAAAGAACCTCTTGGTGACAAGTTGTCACCAAGACATGCTCTGGATGTGATGCTCTGGAAAAAATAAGCATCTGTTGTGACCTTGGTGGCTGGTCAGGGGCAGGCCCTGGCAGAGGTTTCAGCCAGCAAAAATCAAGGGATTCCTCAGCTTGGCTAATAGCCAATGGGACTCTCAGCAAATGCTGTCCTTAATAAGTTTTATATCCTCAAAGTAAATTCCCAGCACAATATATAGTAAGTTCAAAAGAAACATTGTTGGAAATGAAATTTTAAAATAATTACCATTCAGTAACTTTTTTCTTGGAATCATAGAGATCTTGATATGGAGGAAACAATGTCATTACTACTGTAATAAGATAAATGTCATTTAGTAAATCGATCTCGTATCATGTGCACATTACTCAGTGAATTTTAGCACTTGCTACTCAGTGTTTAGTGTAAAAGGTCTTAAGGAGACAAAAACTGTCAGATATTTAAAAAAAAAAAAGTATAGTAAATGGTGGAGCTGGGGCTACAGAGCAGATGTTTGACTCCAAAGCTTATGATGTTTATCATCATAGCAATGAACTTTAAACTGATGAGTGCCTACTGTATGCCAGGCACTGTTCTAGTGCTTTATGTATATTTTATTATTGAAACCTCACGACAACCCTGAGAGATAACTACTGTTTCATAGGCACCTAGAGGTTGAGCATGACAGGCCCCAGAGCCATGGAATTAGCAATGGGGTCCTTATTACGCCTCACTCTTTGGTTGAATACCAAAATTAGCTTAATGGACTTTTATTTAGTCCAGCCTCACAACTTATCTTCCTCTAACTGCCTTTCTGAGACACTGGCTACCTGGTGTTTCCAGGGGTGAGTAAATTACAACTTCCCAAAGCAACCAATTCCATTTCTGGAATATTTATCTTCCTTGAGTTTATACCCATTAGTCAGGGCTTTATCTATTAGGATAATACAAAGAAAGTCTCCTACTTTTAATCTACAACTGAATATGGAGTTGAGTTGTTGTTGTTTTTTTTTTTTTTCTCTTTCCCTTCAGGTGGCTTTACAGATGTCTGGAGTCACAAGATGAATTTAAGAGTCTTTGGCACATTTATGTTAACTAAGATTTGTAAGCTTCCTCTTTACTTTGTGTAATCTATTGATCTTTTACTTCTGGTTATATTTATAATTTTTAAGAAATTTAAAATGTTCCACTCAAAAAATATTTCATTATAAACACGTATTGCATGGAGCACTGGGTGTAGTGTATAAACAATGAATTCTGAAACACTGAAATTTTAAAAAAAAGGAAAAATATTTTCAAAATGTACAGGAAGCCTAAATATATCAGTAACTTCATAATTTTCAGTTTTGCCACCTATGCTTTATCCATCCATTTGTTTTTCCTTTTCTTTCCTGTTGCTTAAGTATTTCAAAGCAAATAATGGACATTTTATTATTTCAGTCTGACATATCAAATTATAAATATTGCTGTACATAACCATAGTACATTCTTTCCATTTTGAAAAGGTGAACCTGATTTTAGAAAAGATTGCTTCTGAGCTGCTTAAACTCCACACTTTGGGAGGAAGTTCAGCTTAAATATTTCTAAAAGTTGTATCATGGTTTTAAGAAATTTTTAGTAGTTTTTTTACATTTCTTCCTCATTTCTAAGTGAATCAATGGCTTAGAAATCTTATTTTTGAGTACTCATCAAACACCCCTATCCTTTTTTTAATGTTGAAATTGTAAGAAGAACATAGGATTTTGAGAGCTGCATATCACCTGTGAACAGTTTCCTTTTCTTCTAAATGACTAAGAGGAGAGAAAGGAAGTTTTAAATAGCTCCTGTTCACCACAGGAAGTGCAGGGCATAAAGTTAATTGTGTAAAATATTACACACATTTTCAAAAAAAAAAAAGGAACAAACAGAAACACAATGAGCTTCTAACTTTAAATATTCTAAATTCCAGGTCCTATATTTTTCTTCCAGAAGTTCAGTTCTGGGCATTTTCTTGAATTTTACAAATCTGTTTTAATGTTTTTTCCTAATGTGTCATTTCCTTTCATTGTTAAAATAATGAGATGCCTATGCTACACAAGAGTTGTAACGGACAACCATAAACAGAAGAGATAAAATCACCCACGAATGCCAATATTAAAAAGTAGCTAGATGTCGATATAAGAGATGTAAGTAGATTTTTTTTTAAAGATTTATTTATTTAATTTAGAGAGCAGGAGAGTGAAAGAGAGCTCATGCACGCGTGAGGAGGAGGAAGGGCAGAGGGAGAGGGAGAGAGAAGCTCAAGCAGATCTGCGCTGAGTGTGGAGCTTGATACGGGCCTCGATGCCACGACCCTGAAATCATGACCTGAGGTGAAGCCAAGAGTCTGATGCTGAACTTACTGAGCCACCCAGGCACCCCAGATATAAGTGGATTTTAATATCCTTTTAATACCCTAACATCATATTGTGCAGTGTTTCACATATACTATTCCAACTTATACTTGTACCATGATATTGTCTAACTATTTAAAAACTTCCTGGATATTGGTGTTTTTTTCCCCTCTTATTTGCTATCAGACATACTATGTTTTTAAATTTATTGAGATATATCTCATGTACTGTACAGTTCATCCAATTAAAGTGTGTAATACAGTGGTTTTTAGAATATTTACAAGTATGTGCAACCATCACCACAGTAATTTTAGAACATTTTCATCAAAAAAGAAACTTCACCCATCTCATTGCCTCTCTGCCACCCAAGCCTAAGCAACCACCATTAGTCTACCTGGTCTTTTGTGACTGGCTTCTTTCACTTACTATAATAATTTCAAGGATAATCCTTGGTGTAGCATGTATTAGAACTTTACTCCATTGGATATACCACTTTTTGTTTATTCATTTGTCAGTTGATGGTATACATAATGTTTGAAAATGAATAATCTTACACTTAAATCTTTGCATTATTAGTATTATTAGATATTAGAATTTTAAAAGTGAAATTGGTTGAATAAAGGGCATGAGTTCTTTCAGGGTTTTTATTTTTTATTTATTTATTAAAAAAAATTTTTTAAAGATTTTATTTATTTATTTATTTATTTGTCAGAGAGAGAGAGAGAGCGCGCGTGCAAGGTGGAGAGAGAAGAAGGCTTCCTGCGGAGCAAGGAGCCCAATGCAGGACTCGATCCCACGACCCTGGAATCATGACCTGAGCCAAAGGCACGGCTTAACCACTGAGTCACACAGACTTCCCTCTTTCAGGGTTTTTAACACAAACTGTCAAGTATTTAAAAGTTGATATCACAATTGATGGTTCAATTTGCATTTCTTTGATTATTTAGGAGGACAAGCAATTGTTCATGTTCTCTGATTAAAATTCTATGAATTTTAGTGTATTTTGCCTCATTTTATCTTGTGATGCCTTTTTAAAAATTGCTTGCAAGAGTTCTTTACAAAAGGAGGATCTTGCCCTCTCATGTATATTGCTCTTTTTTTAAAGAATTTATTTGTTTGTTTGTTTGTTTGTTTCTTTATGAGAGAGAGAGAACACATGCAGGGCAGGGACAGGCGCAAAGGTAGAAGTAGTTTCCCTGCTCAGCAGGAAGCCCTGCACAGATCTCAATTCCAGGACTCCGGGATCATGACCTGAGCCGAAGGCAGTCACTTAATCCACTGAGCCACCAGGCGCCCCTGCAGATATGCTGTTCTGCTCATTCTTCTGTTCTCAGTATAATTGCCACTTCTCTCAGCTAGCCTCCCTAGACATCTCAGTTCAGGTTAAGGACTCCCTACTCAGTTCTGCCTTGCATCTTCATATAGGAATTGTTCAGTTCACCTTTTTGCCTTTTTGACTGTGAACAGGGTGACTGGAGAGTCCCCATGTGGGGCTGTACCTGTATTTCGCCCAGGGGCAGCAACTGAGGAGAACCAGAGGACCCTGAAATCCAGCCCTTCTTAATTCCATAATTTGCCAACAGGGGGAACCTTTTCCCTCCAGTTTCCACTAAGGTACCTGGTGGCAGCTGCAGCCATGGAGACTAAATCTACGTTTTCATTGCATTTTCAATTTCTACACATTGTTGGCTCAAATACATTGTTGGAGGAGAGAAAGGAGGAAAGAAAAGAAGAAAGGACATTAACTTCTAAACCACCATGTATTTTGTAAATATATTATCTCTGTCTCTTGCCTAATAAAATTCTAGTGTATTTTTGTGTACAAGATTTTAAAAAGTTAAAAATTCACTTAAATGTAACATTCCTTTTTATGGTAGATTAAATATATATGTATGTGTGTGTGTGTGTATATATATATATACACAAGCACACATACAGAAAGTACTTCTGCATTTTTAGTTTTTACATTATAGCCCCATAATACATTTGGAACTTACTGGGATATACATTGTAAGAAATAAACCTGATACCCTCCTTCAATAATTTGAATTTCTTCAGAACTATTTAATAATTCATTTCTTCCCTATTGATTCACGATGTCTCCCTGATTACTTCTAAACTCTCATATACACCAAGCTCTCCTTTATTTTTATTTATTTATTTAAGGTTGAGAGAGAGCATGAGTGGAGAGGGACAGAGCAAGAGGGAGAGAGAAAATCTTAAGTAGGCTGCATTGCCCAACAAAGAACCTGCTGTGGGGCTCGATTACATGACCCTGAGATCATAACCTCAGCTGAAATTAAGAATGGGTCGTTTAACAGACTGAGTCACCCAGGTGCCCCACTAAGCTCTCTTGGATCAATTGTTTCATTGCCTAACAATATTTGCAATGATTTTCTACTCTTCTAATATTTTTGCCTGTAATATACTTTAATGTCTAATAGAGCAAATCTCTCATAATTTCCTTTTTAAAATTTTTCTTAGTTTTGCCCACAAACTTGTTTTTCTAGTGCTTTTAGAAACATCATGTTTAATTCCACTAATGGAATAAAACCAATGACATTTTGATTGAGATTATGTTATATTTGTAAATTCATTTAGGATTAATTAATATCTTCCCAGATCTTTATTACTTAATTTATCCAGAAACAAAAACATTTACTCCAATCTCATCATATATTTTAGTAATTTAAGTGTCTTTTCTGTGTGTGTGTGTGTGTATGTATTTATGTATTTAAAAGACCCTGTACACATTTCTTGTTAGAACAATCTGGGTTTTTGGGTTTTTTAAATTTTTTTCCATTTATTGTTTCATTGCTATTTATATAAACTTTTTTTCCCATTATGTTTACAAAGTCTTTACTGTTATTATACTATAAGCTAATTTTTAACATAAACCTTTAATTTCACCTTTTTAATAAACTCTTACTAATTCTAAGAAATTTGTGATCACTCACTTCGGTTTCTAGACTCATATTACTTGCAAATAGTGAAACTCAAGGAGTTACTCTTTTGTTGCTTCTGTTTATCTTACATTCTATCCCAAATTTACAAAAGAATGTTAAATAATCTAGCTGTTTTCATCATTAGATATTAAAATATGCTTCTGATAGCAAATAATAAGGGATTCTGATTTCCTTGGGAGTCTGCTCTCTTTTTTCCATTTTCGAATCTTCAGCACCCATTACATTACCTAGAATAAGGGAGGTGAACTGTAAAAAAGTTTCATCAACAAATTTGTTTAAATAAATGGAAATGCCTTTGTGTTAACACCTGGCAGTGAAATTGCTAGATCATAAGGTAGTTCTGCTTTCAACTTTTTGAGGAACCTCTATATTGTTTTTCAAAGTGACTGCACCAGTTTGCATTCCCAACAACAGTGTAAGAGGGTTCCTCTTTCTCCACATCTTTGCCAACAGCTGTCGTTTCATGTGTTGTCAATTTTAGCTATTTTGACAAGTGTGAGTTGATGTATCATTGCAGTTTTGATTTGCATTTCCCTGATGATCAGTGATCATGAGCATCTTTTCATGTGTCTGTTGGCCATCTGTATGTTTCTTTGGAAAAATGTCTATTCATGTTTTCTGCCCATTTTTAATTGGATTAGTTGTTATTTGGGTGTTGGGTTGTGTCAGTTCTTTATATATTTTAAATAGTGACCTTTTAATAGGTATGTCATTTGCAGATATCTTCTCTTATCCCATAGGTTGCTTTTTAGTTTTGTTGACTGTTTCCTTTGCTTTGCAGAGCTTTTTATTTTGATGAAATAGCCCAAGTGTCCATCAACTGATGAACAGATAAAGAAGAGTTGGTATATACACACAATGGAATATTACTCAGCCCCCAAAAAACCAAAGAAATCTTTGTCATTTGCAATGACAATGGATGGATCTAGAGAGTATAATGCTAAGCAAAATAAGTCAGAGAAAGACAAATACTGCATGATTTCACTCCTATGTGGAATTTAAAACAAAACAAACAAGCAAAAGGAAAAAAAAGAGAGAGAGGCAAACCGAGAGACAGACCCTTAACTACAGAGAACAAACTGATGGTTACTAGAGGGGAGGTGGGTGGGGAATGGGTGAAACCGGCTATGGGGAGTAAGGAGGGCACTTGCTGTCATGAGCACTGGGTGTTGTATGGAAGTGTTGATCACGATATTGTACACCTGAAACGAATATTACACTGTATGTTAACTAACTGGAATTTAAATATAAACTTAAATAAGTAAATAGGAATGCCTCCAAGGTCTCCCTATTGATTATGATCCACATTGAGGATATATCTTTCTATTCCCAAATGTATGAGTTTGTTTTTTTAAGTGATGTTTAGTAAAGTGCTTTCTAATTATAAGAGTAGGAATTGCCAATATTCTTAGTTATATGTTTCTAGAGGATTATTTACTAAAATATAGATAATATGCATGTTCTTTTTTAGCATAAACTTTATAGTTGTGGCACCTGGGTAGCTCAGGCATTTAAGCATCCAACTCCTGATTTCAACTTAGGTCATGAGATTGAGCCCCGCGATGGGCTCCATGCTTAGTAAGGAGTCTGTCCGAGATTCTTGCCTTCTCCCTCTGCACCCACCCACCGTGCTCCCTCTCTCTCTTTAGATCTCCCTGATCTCTCTCTTTAGATCAAAGTAAATAAATCTTTTAAAAATCCCAGAACACTTTACTGCAGGAGTTATGCCAATAAAAAGAAATCTACTAAGTGCCTATTCATGTAAGTGTGCTTTCTTTATGATGTTTTCAGTCTTTAATAATGTTACCAAACTAATACAGATGTAAAGAATTGTATGTCTTTGCCAAATGACATAGGAATATAAACTTCAGTTTTTCTTGGAACTATGCCAGGCTTATATAAATAAACAATGACCACAACCATTTAAAACATATTTTAGATATTAATCTGGAAGTTTTACCCATGGCATTTTTTGTTACTGTTAATTTCACCAAAGGACTGTGGATGAATACATTTTGAAGTTTTTAAGTATTTTTAAAATGTCATCAGTAGATCCATTTTCATAAAATTGTCTTCAAAACCTTCCAGGTAAATGATAATCTCTAAATCTATGTATTTTAGACAGACACAGTAGAGATAAGCATAATGACTAGTATATTATTTTGTGATCTTTCTTCACATCCTCAGTCTCAAGAAATTTCTTGGGTTTGGTTTTATCAAGAGCTCTGTATTTTAATTCAGCTTCATAGAATGCTCTTTTTTAATAAAACTCGGATGTTAACGATATTCTAATATAATTATTTATTTCTATGCAGCATTCATTTTTTAATGTAAGTCTATCTTAGCAATTTCTTTACTTACTTTTCTATAAACCCCCACTTCCAGGTTTTCCCCAGGGGCTCTAAAGCTTATAACTTGTTGGAATGAAAGATTCCCACCCTCTTTTTTCCCAGTGTGTATTAATGTAAGAGATCATAGTGACCACCACTTCCCTCAAACACTGGCTTTAAATGGGTCTCACATTTAGAGAGTCACAGTGAAGTCACAAGTAATTGTGGTTGGAAGCTGCACTTTTGGATCACACAGCAATGCTCTGTCATTAAACATTCAATCTTGCCTCCTACCCTGGAAGATGGCCAAAGTGTGTGATGGCTTGCCCTCAGTGATACAACTGAAACCAAAGAGTAGCTATGTTACGTCAATAACCCCTTAAAAACTGTAAACTTACTGCTTTCAAGGATTGAAACATATAAAACATCTTTAGCCACCCAGGCCGCTTATACAGGCTGCCTTGTCCCCTCCCAGAATATTAGACCATGTGTTAGTAGATATTAGGCACAATTGCATAGTATAAGCCTATGTCGTGAAGACCTGGTGTATGGCACTGCTGGACATTACAGAGCAGAGAAAATATGGTATTTACACAAAGTTTTTAGCAGTCCACATCATGGGTCCCAGATAGGATTCACCCAAGCTGGTAAAGTTCACATATAACAAAGTTTAGATAAATTATCTATCTAAATGAACGCAAAAACATATCACCTTACAAGTTAATTTTACTCTCTAGCTGGCTAGGATACTATTGTGTAGGTTGACCTTTTTTTCTTTCCTCTCCAGTTTGCCTCTTGCCACTCAGGAGTACAAAAAAAGGCTTGAGATCTCTTTTTGCATCCATTGTCTGCTCTCAAACGTTTGAGACTTCCTTTAAATTTTAAGCGACAACTCTGTTGCACACTGAATATAAACTCAGCTGCATAATGAAGACTTGTTCATCCAACTGCCTTGAACAGGTAGAGCATTCATTGGAAGCTTTCCAGCCCTTGGAAAATGGAAATTTTTAGTGATGGGAAAGGTGACACTCCTTGCATTTTAACCAGTGACTTGAAAGTTAATGTTTAAGCTGTCTTCAACTTTTCAAGTGCTGGTGAGATAGTTAAAGAAAGATTTAAACAAATAGGACCATGTCGGATTTTTACTGTAGGAGGGCTTACATTTTGCTGCTCTGGAACAAAGCGCCCACCAGCGGTGAGCCCCATGTTGCCTGGGTCTATGTAGTTCTGGGTGGGTGGTAAGGCCTGGTTTAGTACGTCAGTTAATCTGGTTAGCTTTTTAATGGAAGCCTATTTTCAGAACCGAAATATTAAAAGGTGATGACATAAACCTAAATTGAAAGTGGAAGCAGTTTCTCCCTTCCTTATTTTACACAGAAGCAGACCTGAGCTGCCGCAATCTTGGGGATGTTCAATATTGCAACAAAGGAAGCAAAACAGAGATGAAGGAATCCTGTGCAAGGAGGGGCCATTTTCAGGTCATAACAGGATTACAAACTGCCCTTTTCTGGTGAAAATCGTCTGTGACTCATAAAATGTCCTTCACTGTTTACTGCACAGCATGGCTTAGAGAGAAATGGAGATAGAAACCAGCAAATTTGCAAATCAGAGAGGCTCTTCTGGCTGCATCAGTAGCCTTAACCACTTAGGTGTGCAAAATGCAATGGAAGGAAGAAAACCTTAGAAACCTGATGAAAATGGGTACTAGATATGAAAAGTTTGAGAAATCACTTGGAAGTCCAAGTCCCTTAGCACTGCTTTCAAAGCAATTAGTAACTTGGACCTTGGTGGCCTCTCTGGACTCCTTTCTCACCACTCCCCACCTGGAACTCCATGCAGTCTGGCTTTCTGAGCACCACCTTGGGCTCATTGCACTCTCTACTGCGTAAGCCTGTTACAGGAGGAACACCGTGTCTGCTCCCAAGTCTGACTTAGTCTCTTATCTCTCCTCTAACTTATCTTACTCTATCATTATTCTTAGCACTCTGTATTTAATTCCATTTACTACTTTACCCTGCTGCTAGGCTACAGGCTCTGGCCTATGTGTCCTGTTCCCCATTTTATCCCAAATGCCTGGCACTTAGAAGTCCTTCAATAAATATTTGTTGAATGAGTGAGTTCATTACAGATGCATTAAGGAATTTTTGCAATTAAATTTTTAAAAAGAATAGCAGGATGCAATCTCGGTTAGCACACTCAAGTGTGCAAACATTATGGCTGTTTTTATTTTCTTTCAATCAATTGAATTCTGACTTCAAACTGTAGTTCTGCCAGAAGGCAGACAATTCCATCTCTGTGATTTAAGGTCTGGATCCTTCCTTGTGGTTGCACAGACTCAGAGAGGTTTCTTTGTGATCCAGGAAATGGCAGAAAGACCTCTGGGGTCCTTATGGTGCTGCTCCCAGTCCAAGACTGCAGAAATCCTACTGATTCCTGTTCTTGGGCTCCGAAGAGTTTGGGAATCTGAGCTCCTGACCACAGCCCAGCTTTCCTGGTCACTCCTGGAAGGAATTTGTTTTGGAGCCTGATCACTGCCTTCTTCACCCTCCCCCGCTCCCCGCCAACCCAGGCTCTGGCCCTCCCACATCTCACTTTTGACTTTTTAAAAAAATTTTTTTAATCTTAGGGAAATCTTACCTAGCCCACTCTCTTGCCCTCCTCACCCCGCCCCCCAAATAACACCTCACTTTCATTGGCATTTAACCTAATCTCTTAACCTAATCTCTTAAAAAGGACAGGCCTTAGAAAAACAAAAACTGGGAAGGAAATCTTCTCTCTGAGCCCATAAATCTTGGGCAAGAAACACAAAAGAATATTTAAATAAAATGGTCTACAAACTATTTTTCAAACAAACAAACAAACAAACAAACAAAAAAAAAGAAACACAAAAGAGCATAAATAACGAGTAAGAAACGCTTCCCATTTCTATTTTATACCTAATATAAGAAAAAACACTGAGAGCAAAAATCCAACATAATTTCCAACAATGATGACAATTACAACATCTTGTTACCTCTTGACTCACCTAAGTGATGATTTGGGCTAGGTGACCCAGGATGTAAATAATCCTGTTTAGATACAAGATTCATAAATAATGCAAAGGGGCAAAGAAGGTCAGAACTATTTCCCAAAGGTACAAGCTAAGCTGGGCACCAATTTCTAGAAAGGAATGTCTGGAAATTAAAACCCCAGACACACTGTGCTGTATTTAAAGTTTTTTCCTCTCCTTTCCCTTTCTTATATATAGGATATGCATGTATATATATATGTGTATCATACATAGGCATATATAATAAATTACATATAATTATAAATTATTTATATCATGTGTATTATGTGGTATATAACATATACCACATATCAAAATTTAATTATAGGCCATATAATAAACATGCAACATGTACCATGTTATTACATATTGTATATATATATGAATATATACATATATATGCATGTATTTAAAAGCTTACATTTAGTAAACAAGTACCTATATAATAAGCTTAAGAATGGTTATTCTAGGAGGAAAAAGGAACTATGGAAAAAGGGTTATTCCAAAAGTAGTGGGACACAATTTTGAGGGGTGAGATATTTTAGAGAACAGTGCAGAATCTGTCATGTGGACTGGCCTCTAGACTGAAGCATAAGACAAGAGGACTACAGAAATCAGGTAAATAAAAACTAAAGTCACTACATCATTAATGTCATTTGTACAGTATTCACTGTATCCCAAGGGCATCAGGAGGTTTGGTATCAAGAGAATTTGGCCACAATAGAAGGACATGCTTGCTGTTTCTGAGGGACGAGAGATGGTTTCCTTGGCTCAGGCAGAGTGGCCCACAGTATTCTCAGTCATGTGGTCAGCATTAGTCATCTTGCTTTTGCTGTATCAGAAACAGGGGCAATTCCCCTTTGACTTAATATTTATTGACTGTCTTCATGAATTTAGGAACTTGGCTAAACTCTGGGGATTCAGGAGTGAGGAAAAACTTAAGGAGCATCATGGAGTTTATAGTCCAATCAACGAAAAGCAGAAAAAAATACAGTTAAATCCTTCTTGGTAGGCCAAGTAATACACTGATGGACACATGAGATAAATATCTTAGGGACCTCAGGCATATTTGGAAGAATATAGGTAAGAGTTCCCAAATCCTGCTATTTGCCTGCTGTGAGTCTCTGTGGATTCCTAGTCTGGGATGGCCAACCAACAGAAGGGGTTATAGCTTACAATGTGTAAATTAACCATGTAGGAATCCAAATTTCGATCTCAATTTTTAGACCAGGTCTCATTTTGTTGTCTCTAAGTCATGAGTTAAAGTCAAAGAGACTCTTATTTGAGGTTTTGATATATTCTTAGCCAAAGCAAATTTTAACAACTGCAATTATGACCTGGACCCAAGCCTTCCACATTGTTGGGTACCTCTTTTCTGTCCGTACAAAGTCCTTTCAGGTGAGAACTATCTCCAAGTTACACAGTTATGTGTTTGAATACCAGCTTCCCCTCTTCCTTAGACAATGTATGACTTCTCTAACACGATTTCTCAAAAAATAGGAGTAATAGTTACCCGTTACTGGTGTTGAACTTAAACAGGTCATATGTGTAAAATATCTTGAGAAAGCAGGATTCATAGGTGCTCAGTAAATTTTGTTTCCTTTCATTTCCAACTGCCCATCCCCACTTTTATTTCCTATGTAGCTGTCTAAACTATAGAAAGAAATCCTTCCAGTCCTACACAATCATTTCTGAGAACTGAAGAAAATGGCTTCAAGCTTTACCCTTGTTGTTTCCACAATGTCCCTGAGCCAGAAGTATGAAGAAATATCACATGCTAGAAAAGCAGGGTCACTCTCTCACATAGTTCTACATTTGCAAGGTATGGTTTCTCTTCTCTTTCTTGTTTCTGCTACAGCAAGTGCTTTGGGCATTAAGATGTTAGCCTCTTAAAAATTTTTTACTCCTCTTTAGGGTCACTTATAGACAGAAAGTGTGTGCGTGAGTGTGTGTGTGTGTGTGTGTGTGTGTGTGTAGAGCACCTAGGAATAAAAAAAAAACAAACCTGACTTAGCTTTTGTAACCAACAGAAATGCTACTTCTCTTTCATCTCTACTTCTTATTCTTGCCAGAGTTCTCCTTGGAATATGGTGAAATGTGTATTTTTGTATTATATCCCTTGTTACTTGCTTTTTTAGTATTCCTTTTTTTTAGCCTGGTGTCTAGAGAACTTGTTATGGTATCCCCAAAAGATGCAATACATTTTGATGATAAAATCACACTCCAGATGTTTATATTAATTTATTATTATATGGTTTTTATTTTTATTGAGATTTCTCTTTCAGTTGCAACCCTGTGTATAAATGTCCTCTATCATTCTCTTCTGTTTATTCTTTGAATAAGAAAAGTAAAGGCCATAATTCCTTGACGCATTATCCAACTTTCTTTTAAGCAATGCAATCTCCTTTTTAAATGATTCTTTAGTACCTTAATATTGTTTTCTATGGTAAATATAGCACAAGATTTTTTTGGCTAGTCTCTATCAATTGTTCAGTAATTGGATTGAGTCACAGAAATTTGTCAGTAAGAGACTGACACAGTTAAATATCCTCTCTATTCTGTTCAAGTCTTATTCCCTCTACAGACTTTTCATCTG
Source organism: Pteronura brasiliensis (assembly GCA_004024605.1). Taxonomy (NCBI): domain Eukaryota; kingdom Metazoa; phylum Chordata; class Mammalia; order Carnivora; family Mustelidae; genus Pteronura; species Pteronura brasiliensis. The sequence goes on along the minus strand of PJEN01023537.1, from coordinate 4,429 downwards.
GACAGTATTTGTAACAGATACTGCAAGGAATGGAGCTAATCTTAGCTGCTTATACCATCTCGCCAGTAAGTGTTCAATAGTATTTACTGAATGAGAACTGATGTGCCTTTTAAGGAAGATGGTTGCCTTGACTGTGATTACATCAGAAGTTTTACTCTATTTTCTATCAAAATTTTCCATTTCTGATTCTTTCCTTTTGGAATTGACCTAAACTGTTTTCTATATCTTGTTGTGATACTTCCAGGTCTATTTACCCTAGTTTGGTTCTAGTTTGGGTTTGTCCCATAATTGATAATGGAAGCTTAAAATAATACATGAAATTCAAGACAGAAGAACAATGAAGACAGGGATAGTCTAGTTGGCTGTCCTCCAAAAGGCCTTCTTCCGGAGTGCAGAGCAAACCTGGCACAGTCCTTTGTGACCGTGGACTTGGCGGCCCAGAAACTTGCCCCCTATAGTAACACATTCCCACTGAACTTGTTCAAGGACATTCACATAAATCAAACTCACCATCTCTGCAGATAGTTTAAAACAAAAATGTTAATGTATCAATTTAGAATAAGAAATATAATTGTTGTATGGACCAGAATACACATATCATCCTGCATAGTGTTTTTCTCTCCTGTAATAATAATAAACGCCATAATAATAACTCAATTTTTTGACAGAACTAGAAGGAAGTCAACATAATACTAGCAGCTCGATGAGCATGAAATCAGAAAAGTAACTAGGTGATTTAAATGTTTAGAAACAATAAACTACCTAGTTAAGGTGTTTTCCCCTTCAACACAAATTCAAAACTTTCTTTCTTCCAATTGCCAGTTCCAAGGACCAGTTCCTGATCCTTCACACTCACAAATGATCTCACTGACCTCCTACTTTTATAGTAGGAACTCTGATTTCCTGTTACTCCACCTACAAACTTATCTGTCTCCATCAGTGCCCCTTCTTACTTCCTTTAGGTTATGCCAAAACGTTCCTAAGGTTAATTCCAACCCTGTTATTTATACTCCAGATCACACGTCGATGGGGCCTCCACTTGGAGTTCATTCAATAGATTATCTCCTCAGCCTTTTTCTCTTTCTATATTAAAAGACACCCCAACAACATCTTTTGGCCAGTTGAATTTTGAATTGAACTCACTGTCTCCCAACCCCTGTGGTCTGGCTTCAGCCCACACCATTTTCCTGAAATAGCTCTTGGCATGGGAACCACCAAAGTCCCTGCCATGAATCCAGACACATGGTGGTACACTTGTCCATTGTCTCCCTGGTCTCTCACTCATTGTTCTCCATGGGTGTTCCTCCTAACTCTGGCTACTCTTTATCCTCTTTTTTGGATACCTTCTTTCTTATCTCAAGTGTTCTTTTGCTTCCCTATAGCTTTTTTTTTTTTTCCTGAAAGATTTCATTTTTTGCTCTGGGTCATTTATTATTTTTAAATTGGAAGGAAACCTATCTGTAGCTCACGTTTTCCTCTTAGCTCTTTACCTGTAGGTATAAGGACTTAATACTCATATGTTTTTGCAGACATGTAACATCTATGATTCTAAAATTGAACTTGTCTTTGCCTCTTTTCTCCTTCCCATTGGGCTTTGCTCCATCGCTGGTGGTTGTTGGCATGATAAATGGCAATACCCTCACTTAATTGGTGAGTATCATATTTCCTCCTTTGTACCTTCACATGAAATTAATTGCCGAATTCCATCTATTCTGTGACCAAAATTTTTTTTCAAATCCATCAAATCCATTCTTCCATCAAATCCATTCTTACTGCATGGCTTCATTTAGGCTACCATCATCTCTTTCCTTGATTCCTTCACAATTCTCCAAATTTTTCCCTCCAGGTTTGATCTTTAGGTCTCTTTTGCACCCTAAGAGTACCCCTGCCATAGTAATCACTTGAAAGCACAAGTCTTTGTTCATCACTATTTTAAGCAAAACTCTGTGGTACCCACTCTGTTGTTCTTTGGTAAAATCCAAAGTCCTTGACTTACAAGGTCCTTCATGATGCAGCCTTGGCTCACCTTCCCAGCTTTATCTTCTACCTCTTTTGCGATTATTCTATAATTCAGCTATTAGATCTGCCTTGAGGACTGGAAGGCTTATTTTGTCAGCTACTGGGACTATTGTTAGTAGACAGCCCTTAGCTGTCTTCCCTCCTCAGAATTATCTTAGCTGAAGAGAATTCTCTCACACAAGTTCAGCACTCTCCATTCCCAAATTGCTTCTATCCAATGACTGGTCTACATGGAGTAATAAAGACCTGGTCCCATCATCTCAACTCAGAACCATCCTGAGGATTACTTCAACTTCAGAACTCTTGACAGGTATGGCCTTCTCTCATCTTACTTTCCTATTCTAAAAAGTTTCCCTTTCTAATGTATTCTTATAGTAACCTATATATCCCTCATTACAGTACTTACTATCTAACACTAATGACACCCCTAGATTGTAAACTCTATACTTTTATATCCTAGTGCCTATATAATAGATACTCAGTAAACAACTGTTGAATTCATTCATTCATTCATTCATTCATTTGTAGGATCCAAAATCCAATGGTCAAGACATGCTCTCCAACAGTGCAATCTGCTTTTGCTTCACTTTCTATCAAAATTTATCTAATAATGACTTTTCCTGGATAAACACTCAAATTTGCCATTTTTTCTTGAATTTTTTTTTTTTTGTAGTTTGCTTATTATGTTCTTTATCTGAGTTTTCCTGGTTGACCACCAATCCCTTTCAGAGAAATATATTTGTTCTTGAGGTATGTTAATATATTTAATTAGGTAAGGATAGTGTTGCTAATCTGAGTGCATTTGTGTCTCTTTGAAATGATTTCAATATATTATGTTAGGTCTCATCTGCTTTTGTTGATTTTAAGCTTCAGTTTTTTCCCAAGTTCTTGTGGGAGTTGGGAGGTCCCCTTTGTATTTCCCATGTTCCGGCTGCCAATAACAACATATCTCTGTGGTGGAAGGGACTGTATCAACATTTTTCTGTCTTGGTTCTTTTTCTGGTTTGCAATAAAACAAATACATTTTCCGACTGTTGGTAGCAACTTACTATGTTTTCTTAGCCAGATTTTTACTTGTAAATGGAAAGAAACACTCATTTAGGGGAAAAGGTAACACTGGAATGTAGAGATAATCAGAACTAAGAGTTAAGATTCTGAGTTGTGTTACAGACACTGTCATGTGAAAATTAATGCCTCATTAATATTGAAACAATAACTGAAGTCTAAGGCATTCGTAAAACACTTAGCATTCCCACTCCCAGCTCGATGTACATACTGCCATGGGCTTTAGCATTCACCACTGTGCAGAATTGCTCTCCGGTGTTACCCAATCCAGAGGGTACCTTGAAGTCTTCCTAGCTCTTGTCCTTACTGGTGAACACTTCCCCTTTTACATACTTTCCTCCACTCTTCCCCCTATTTTCCCTCTCATACCCTCACTGTACCTCCAGGGGCACCTCTTTTCTCTTTCACTCTTCACGTTCCAGGGTTCCCTCTCTTCTCCTTGCATGCACAGTGGTTTCTTCAATACTCAAACTTTTGCCATGCAGTCTTAGTCCTTCTCTTTCTCCCATTAGAACAATTACTGTGTTGTGTTGTTTCACAGTTGTTTGAAAATTAGTTTCACTGGAATGTGAGTGACTTCAGAGTAGAGAGTGTGTCTTTTGGGTACCTAATACACAAAGCAGAGCCAAACTCAGTAGGTATACAATACAGTAGTCCTCCTTCCTCTCCCTTATCTCTCACTGGAGGGCTAAAACCACAAATAATACCAAACCTATATAAAGGCATACCTCATCTTATTGTGCTTTACAGATACTTTTTGCTTTAAAGATTTTATTTATTTATTTAAAGAGAGAGCGTGAGCACAAGGAGGGGGAGCTGCACAGGGAGAGGGAGAAGCAGGCTCCCCGCTGAGCAGGGAGCTGGACATGGGGCTTGATTCTGGACCCCAAAATCAGGACCTGAGCTGAAGGAGAGGCTTAACCGACTAAGGCACCCAGACATCCCCCACCCCCTGTTTTTTTAATTGAAGGTTTGTGACAACCCTGCAAAAAGCAAGTCTATCAGCATCACTCTTCCAACAGCATTTGTTCACTTCAGGTCTCTATGTCATATTTTGGTAATTCTCCAACATTTAAAACTTTTTCATTATTATTATACTTGTTATGGTGATCTGTGATTGTAACTTGTCGAAAGCTCAGATGATGAACTAACTCTATTTGTTTGTTTATTTATTTATTTTTGAGAGAGAGAGAGAGAGTATCTTTTTTTTTTTTATAATAATTTTATTTTTTATAAACATATATTTTAATCCCCAGGGGTACAGGTCTGTGAATCGCCAGGTTTACACACTTCACAGCACTCGCCATAGCACATACCCTCCCCAATGTTCAAAACCCCAACCCCC
>PJEN01023536.1:0-19747 GCA_004024605.1 Pteronura brasiliensis | reverse complement strand
AAAAATGGGCAGAAGATATGAACAGACACTTCTCCAATGAAGACATACATATGGCTATCAGACACATGAAAAAATGTTCATCATCACTAGCCATCAGGGAGATTCAAATTAAAACCACATTGAGATATCACCTTACACCAGTTAGAATGGCCAAAATTAGCAAGACAGGAAACAACATGTGATGGAGGGGATGTGGAGAAAGGGGAACCCTCTTACACTGTTGGTGGGAATGCAAGTTGGTGCAGCCTCTTTGGAGAACAGTGTGGAGATTCCTCAAGAAATTAAAAATAGAGCTTCCCTAGGACCCTGCAATTGCGCTACTGGGTATTTACCCCAAAGATACAGATGTAGTGAAAAGAAGGGCCATCTGTACCCCAGTGTTTATAGCAGCAATGGCCACGGTCGCCAAACTGTGGAAAGAACCAAGATGCCCTTCAACGGACGAAGGGATAAGGAAGATGTGGTCCATATACACTATGGAGTATTATGCATCCATCATAAAGGATGAATACCCAACTTTTGTAGCAACATGGATGGGACTGGAAGAGATTATGCTGAGTGAAATAAGTCAAACAGAGAGAGTCAATTATCATATGGTTTCACTTATTTGTGGAGCATAACAAATAGCATGGAGGACATGGAGAGTTAGGAGAAGGCAGTTGCGGGAAATTGGAAGGGGAGTTGAACAATGAGAGACTATGGACTCTGAAAAACAATCTGAAGGGTTTGAAGAGGTGGGGGGGTGGAAGGTTGGGGGAACCAGGTGGTGGGCATTAGAGAGGGCACGGACTGCATGGAGCATTGGGTGTTGTACAAAAACAATGAATACTGTTATGCTGAAAATAAATTTAAAAAAATGATATTAACTATTTACATCAGTATGGACTCATGGATATTTGTTTTAAATTTCTAGGTTATAACCTAGTATAGTTAATGCTTATTATTTAGATTCTGTATTTTGAATTTGCCTACTAGCTAAAAATTTTTGTAACTATCAAATCAGTATTTGTGGCATTATCATGTTCATTATCAGACATGTGCAGAGCAACAAAAAATTTTGGCAGCCTGAAGTTTATGTTCCCAGCTGAGGTCAAACAAGACAATCTTCTGCCTTCTTGTTTCACCTCTCATATTTTAAGCAAGTATGCCTTTTATCATATATTTAATGTCATGATTTCACCATTTTTGTGATTTTTATTTGTGATTTCACTACTTAAAATGGCCCCCAAGCTTACTGCCAAAGTGCTGTCTAGTGTTCCCAAATGTAAGAAGGCTGTGATGGAGAAAATATGTATGTTAGCTTTGTTCACACATAAATTATAGTGCTCTTGTCCATGAGTCCACTGTTAAGGACTCAACAGTATATATTAAACAAGTTGCCTTTAAATAGAAACCTGCATTAAAACAAGGTTCTATATTGATCAAAGAAAATAGTATATCAAGAAGCTTATAGGAACCTAACTCTGTATTTTTGCTAGGAGAAATTGTTCAGTATTTGCTAAGTTAGCATTCACAGAGATTTGTAGAATGTAACTACCATGGGAAACGAGTATAGACTTTTCTAGTATTTTATTTTTTTTTCACTTTATTTCTTTTCAGTGTTCCAAAATTCATTGTTTATGCATCACACCCAGTGCTCCATGCAATACATGCCTTCCATAATACCCACCACCAGACTCACCCAAGTCCCCACCCCTTCTCCCCTCCAAAACCCTCAGTTTGTTTCTCAGAGTCCACAGTCTCTTTCGGTTTCTCTCCCCACCCGATTTCCCCCATCTTACTTTTCCTCTCCATCTCCCAATGTCCTCCGTGTTATTTCTTATGCTCTACAAGTACGTGAAACCATATGATAATTGACTCTCTCTGCTTGCCTTATTTCACTCAGCATAATCTCCTCCAGTCCCATCCATGCTGATATAAAAGTGGGGTATTCATTCTTTCTGATGGAGGCACAATACTCCCTTGATATATGGACCGTATCTTCTTTATCCATTCCTCCATTGAAGGGCATTTTGGTTCTTTCCACAGTTTGGCAACTGTGGCCATTGCTACTATGAACATTGGAGTTTTCACTACATCTATATCTTTGGGGTAAATACCGAATAATGCAAATGCTGGGTCATGGGGTAGCTCTATTTTTAATTTCTTGAGGAATCTCCACACTGTTTTCCAAAGTGGCTGCACCAACTTGCATTTCCACAAACAGTGTAAGAGGGTTCCCCTTTCTCCACATCCTCTCCAACACTTCTTGTTTCCTGTCTTGTTGATTTTGGCCGTTCTAACTTGTGTAAGGTGGTATCTCAATGTGGTTTTGATTTGAAACTCCCTGATGGCTAATGATGACGAACACTTTTTCATGTGTCTGTTAGCCATTTGTATTTCTTCTTTGGAGAAGTGTCTGTTCATGTCTTCTGCCCATTTTTTGACATGATTATCTGTTTTGAATATGTTGAATTTGAGGAGCTCTTTATAGATCTTGTATATCAACCCTTTGTCTGTAGTGCCATTTAAGGATATCTTCTCCCATTCTGTCTATTGCCTCTTTGTTTTGTTGACTGTTTCCTCTGCTGTGCAGAAGCTTTTGATCTTGATGAAGTCCCAAAAGTTCATTTTACCTTTTGTTTCCTTTGCCTTTGGAGACATATCTTGATAGAAGTTGCTGTGGCTGCTGTTGAAGAGGTTACTGCCTCTGTTCTCCTCTAGGATATTGATAGATTGCCTCACATTGAGGTCTTTTATCCATTTTGAGTTTATCTTTATGTATGGTGTAAGAGGATGTTTACGTTTCATTATTCCCCACATCGCTGTCCAGTTTTCCCAGCACCGTTTATTGAAGAGACTTTCTTTTTTTCCACTGGATATTTTTTCCTGCTTTGTTGAAGATTATTTGAAAATAGAGTTGAGGGTCCATATCTGAGCTCTCTACTCTGTTCCACTGGTCTATGTGTCTGTTTTTGTGCCAGTACCATGCTGTCTTGGTGGTCACAGCTTTGTAGTAAAGCTTGCAATCAGGCAACATGATAACCCCAGACTTTTCTCTTTCAACATTTCCTTAGAAATTTGGGTTCTCTTCTGGTTCCATACAAATTTTAGGACTATTTCCTCCAGCTCTTTGAAAAATACCAGTGGAATTTTGATCAGGATGGCATTGAAAGTATAGATTGCTCTAGGCAGTATAGACATTTTAACAGTGTTTATTCTTTCGATCCATGAGCATGGAATGCTCTTACATCTTTTTGTGTCTTCTTCAATTTCTTTCATGAGTGTTTTGTAGTTTATTGAGTACAGATCCTTTGCCTATTTGGTTAGGTTTATTCCTAGGTATCTTACGGATCTTGGTGCTATAGTAAATGGAATCAATTCTCTAATTTCCCTTTCTATATTTTCATTGTTGGTATAAAAGAAAGCAAATGAATTCTGTACATTGATTTTGTATCCTGCCACTTTACTGAATTGTTGTATGAGTTCTAGTAGTTTGGGGATGGAGATTTTGGGTTTTCCATATAAAGTAATATGTCATCTGCAAAGAGAGTTTGACTTCTTCTTTGCCAATTTGAATACCTTCTATTTCTTTTTGTTGTCTGATTTGCTGTTGCTAGGACTTCTAATACTATGTTGAACAAGAGTGGCAAGAGTGGACATCCTTGTCGTGTTTCTGATCTCAAAGGTAAGGCTGTCAGCTTTTCCCCATTGAGGATGATATTCACTTTGATAGATTTTATGAAGTTGAGGAATGTTCCCTCTATCCCTATAGTTTGAAGAGTTCTAATCAGGATTGGGTGCTGTATTTTGTCAAATGCTTTTTCTGCCTCAATTGAGAAAACCATGTGGTTCTTCTCTCTTCTCTTATTGATTTGTTCTACCACATTGATTCATTTGTGAATGTTGAACCACTCTTGCCTCCCTGGGATAAAAACCACGTGGTCATGGTAGATAACCTTTTTAATGTACTGTTGGATCCTGTTAGATATGATCTTTTTGAGAATCTTAGCATCTGTATTCATCATGGATATTGGTCTGAAATTCTCCTTTTTGGTGGTGTCTTTGCCTGGTTTAGGGATCAGGATAATGCTGGCTTCATAGAAAGAGTCTGGAAGTTTTCCTTCTGTTTCTATTTTTTGAAACAGCTTCAGGAGAACAGGTATTATTTCTTCTTTGAGTGTTTAATAGAATTCTCCAGGGAATCTGTCAGGTCCTGGGCTCTTGTTTTTTGGGAGATTTTTGATCACTTCTTCAATCTTGTTACTAGATATTGGTCTATTCAGGTTGTCAATGTCTTCCTGATTCAGTTTTGGAAGTTCATAGTTTTCCAGGAATGCATCCGCTTCATCTAGGTTGCTTAACTTATTGGCATAAAGCTGTTGATAATAATTTCTGATGACTGTTTCTATTTCCTTGGTGTTCATCGTGATCTCTCCCTTTTCACTCATAATTTTATTAATTGGGTTCTCTTTTCTTTTTGATTTGTTTGGCCAGTGGTTTATAAATCTTATTGGTTCTTTCAAAAAACCAGTTTCTAATTTCCTTGATGTGTTCTACTGTGTCTCTAGTTTCTATCTCATTGATCTGCTGTAATCTTGATTATTTCCCTTCTTATGTGTGGGGTTGGCTTAATTTGTTGTTGATTTTCCAGTTCTTTATGGTGTAAAGAGAGCTGGTATGTTCTGGATTTTTCAATTTTTTTAATGGAGGCTTGGATGGGTATGTATTTTCCTCTTAGGACTGCCTTTGCTGTATCCCATAGGTTTGGGACCTAAATGTCTTCATTCTCATTGGTTTCCATGCATTGTTTAAGTTCTTCTTTGATTTTCTGGCTGATCCAAACATTCTTAAGCAGGGTGGTCTTTAGCTTCCAAGTGTTTGAATTCCTTTGAAACTTTTTCTTGTGGTTGAGTTCCAGTTTAAAAACATTGCAGTCTGAGACTCTGCAGGGAATAATCTCAATCTTTTGGTATTCCTTGGGTCCTGATTTGTGACCCAGTATGTGGTCTATTCTGATGAAAGTGCTGAGAAGAATGGGTATTCTGTTGTTTTAGGGTGGAATGTTCTGTGTGTTTGAGGTCCATTTGGTCCAATGTGTCATTCAATGATTTTGTTTCTTTATTGATTTTCTGCTTGAATGATCTGTCTATTATTGAGAGTGGCATGTTAAGATCCCCTACTACTAATGTATTCCTATCAACATGACTCTTTATCTTGATTAACAGTTGTCTTATGTAGTTGGCTACTCCTGTATTGGGGGCATAAATATTTACAATTGTTAGATCTTCTTGGTGATAGACCCTTTAAGAATGGTGTTGTGTCCTTCTTTATCTCTGACTACAGTCCTTAGTTTAAAATCTAATTTATCTGATTTGAGAATTTCTACGCCAGCTTTCTTTTGAGGCCCATTGGCATGAAAGATGCTTCTCCATCCCTTCACTTTCAGTCTGGTGTATCCTTAGGTTCAAAGTGGGTCTCTTGTAGACAACATATGGACGGGTGCTGTCATTTTATCCAATCTGCAACCCTGTGCCATTTTACTGGAATGTTTAGGCTGTTCATGTTGATAGTGATTATTGAAAGATACATTTTTATTGACATCCTGTTGCCTGTGAAGTCCTTGTTTCTATAGATTATCTCTGTAAATTTCTGTTCTGTGACACTCAGGTTCTTTCTTCTTTTATAGAACCCCCCTTAATATTTCTTGTAGTGCCGGCTTGGTGGTCACATACTCTTTTAAACCTTGCCGGTCTTGGAAACTCTTTTTCTCTCCATCCATTTTGAATGTCAGCCTTGCTGGATAAAGTATTCTTAGCTGCATATTCTTCTCATTTAGTCCCCTGAATATGTTTTGCCAGTCCTTTCTGGCTTGCCAGGTTTCTGTGGACAGGCCTGATGTTATTCTGATGGGCCTTCTTGTGTACGTAAGGAATATTTTCCCCCTAGCTTCTTCCAATAGCTTCTGTCTAAAATTATCATTTATCATTTTCACAATCAGGTGTCTCGAGGTCTTTCTAGATTCTATGATCTTAGGGGGTGATCTTTCTGCCTCTAGAACACAAACACTGGTTCCATTCCCCAGATTGGGAAACTTTTAATGGAGGATTTGTTTAGCTATATCTTCTAGTCTTCTTTCTTTCTTCTCCCCCTCAGGGATCCCAATAATTCTGACATTGAAATGTTTCATGGCATCATTTATTTCCCTAATTCTGTTTTCATGGCTTCTAAGCTGTTTGTTCCAGGCCTCCTCCTGATCCTTTTTTTCTATCAGTTTGTCCTCTAGATCACTAATTCTATCTTCTGCCTTGGTTACCATAGCTGTTAGAGAATTTAGATTAGATTGGATCTCATTGATAGCATTTTTAATTTCTTCCTGGGTTGCTTCACTTCTGTCCTAATCCATTCCATGTTGTCATTAATGGTTTTCTGCAATCTAGCCTTGGCCTGGATAATTGTTACCCTGAATTCCCTTTCTGGCATACTGTTTATGTCCATATCCAATAGCTCTGAAGGAGAGGGCACAGTCTCAGAATTTTTCGTCTGTTGGGTATTCCTCCTCCTAGTCATTTTGGTGAGAGGTGGTTGAGGGGATGTGTAACTGAATATATCAACCATGATCCAGGCAAGGTGCACCCTGGAACAGTTCTGAGCAATTGGAAGTCACCACCAAAAAGAAAGAAGAAAGAAAAGAGAGAAAGAGAGAGAGAGAGGGGGAGAGAGAAAAGACAAGACCCAGAGAGAATGGGTCTCACAGGTAAGATTTATAAGGTAGACAAAAAGAGCAACAAAAATAAATGAGAAGGAAAAAAAAAACCAGCCAAAATGAACCCCAAGTATAAGATTTATATAATACCAGAATGAGAACAAATGCACAGAGACACTGACAGAAGAAAGAAATGGGAGGGTGGTTATAAATCCTCGATGTGGGCGAGGAAGGTTATTTTGATTCTTCCTGGGTGTATCTTGATATCTTTGTTAAAGGACTCAACTTTCCAGAGATAAAGGGATACTAAAGCTGTTTTATATATAGGGGTAGTATTGATTAGGGAAAGAGGATTACATTGAAGCTTATATCTATATGTTTATTAAAAAATAGAAAAGAAAAAGAAAAACACAGGTATATGTATGAGTAAAGTTCATGTTAAAAAGTTATTATGGTGGGGCGCCTGGGTGGCTCAGTGGGTTAAAACCTCTGCCTTCAGCTCAGGTCATGATCTCAGGGTCCTGGGATCAAGCCCTGCTTTGGGCTCTCTGCTCAGTGGGGAGCCTGCTTCCTCCTCTCTCTCTGTCTGCTGCTCTGCCTACTTGTGATCTCTGTCTCTCTAATAAATAAATAAAATCTCTAAAAAAAAGGTTATTATGGAATATGTTATATTAAACCTCTAGTTGTGACAGTAAGTAGGTTCAAAAAATTATACAGAACAAGAATAGTGAGGACAAATTAAAAATAAAGTTGTATCTATGAAATATACAGGTTTTAGGGCAAGACTGGGAATTTAATATATTATTTCCCCTGATATTGTTTTTTTTACAGTTTTATGGGGACCCTGTGGTGGTTTTCCTGTAGTTCTTTTGGCTGACGTTCTGGGGGAGGGGTCTGTTGGTTTTCAGGCAGTTTTGTTTGGGTTGAGTCCCCCTGCCCCTTATCAAGGGGCTAGGCTCTGTGGAAACCGTTTTTTCAGTCTTTTGTTCTCTGGAGGTTTGTTTTGTTTTGTTTTGTTTTCCTTTGGTTGCATTTTGAGGACTTTCAGAGGTTTAGAGGAAAGCAAACTGCACCCAGACCTCTGTCTCAGAGAGAATCCTAAGTCTGCTCCCTCTGTGTGGTCCAGAACACACAGACTCCTTCTCTGCATACTCCACTGAGCCATGCAACCTCCCACAGTCAGAGCTTGTCCCCAGCCACTGTCTCATGGGTCACTGCTCCTGAGAAGTTCCTGCTTGTCTCTGTACCTATGCCAAAACCATGAGCAATATTGGTCCAGGGAGCCTGCTTCTGGTGGCTGTCTCTGGAAGGACTGAAGACCCCAGGTTGCCAACTTGGGTGATTGCACTGAGGTTGGGAGAGTCCAGATCCTCAGCTGGTCCTAGAGACTGCCAGCTAGCTTGAGGATGGAGCTTTTTCAGGGCCGGCAGGGTGTGGGTCAGACCCCAGTCGCACAGTACGCAAAAGTTCTAGGGAGTGCAAGCTGGCGGTCTCATCAGACTCCCTCATGCAGGGGCGGGAGTGTGCCCAGCTGCGCTGTGATGCAAGCCGTGCAACCATGGGAGACTCAACGGCACTCTATCTTGCATGGGTGGTCGCCGGTGGTGGCTGTCCTTGGTCCATGGGCTTAGGCCCATGCCCATGACTGCCCAATTCCATCAGTTGCCCCTTAAGATCTTTTGCTCTTTTTGAGTGCTTTTAACCCAACTCCAAGATAATGCTCGTCCCCAGTCACAGGGCACTCCTGTATTGATGTATTACTTTCCAATGGGTCACTTCTGGTGGTTCCCTCCCCCTTCTGATTATCCTCCAAAATCAGTCTGAACATTCCCACTCTGGTTTACCACTTCACTGGAGTCTTTTGCCCCCTTAGAAATCCAGAAGTGTATAATCCTACATCTCAGGCTGATTTCATGGGTGTTCAGAGTGTTCTGGTAGATAATTAGCTCACTTTATGGGACCAGTTGAAACAGGGTCTCCTACCTCTCTGCCATCTTGCCCCTCCTCCCGACTTTTCTAGTATTTTATTTATTTGTTGCCAAAATGGCTATCACTTTGATCAATGAAAGCTCTTTCATTTGACCTCTGCATCCCTTATTCTCTTTGGTATAAATCTCTCATCAGTGTACATTGTACCTGTGTGTGTGTGTGTGTGTGAGAGAGAGAGAGAGAGAGATTTTTTTCAAAACAGTTCCTTAATTTCTTGCAATTCCTTAATTTTATGCCTCATTTGTAGAGTCAGCCATTTCTCCATGGATCCCTGTTTCTTTTTTTCTTTTCTTTTTTCTTTTTTTGGAGAATTGTATTAGATAAAAAGAACTGGGGACTAGGTGTGCATTTTGCTATTGAGGTGTCAGTGCTTCTAGACCCTCTTAGCTGATAGCGTGAAGAGGTATGTATGTCTATACTAATACATGTATATACATATATGCACATATATCTATAAATATTTCTACGTGTAACCACATGAATTTAGATTAAGCTGAACATTAGTCCAAACTGATGTCTCCACCTCTTATCACATGGATCATTTTACCCTCTTCCCTTAATTATCTGTGACCTCCCATTCCAATAGCAAAATAACAGGCTCCTGCTATCTGCCATCCATTTACTTAATTATTCAATCTAGTATACATGTATAGAGGTATCAAAATTGTTAAACTGTAGTCTTGTGGGAAACAACTTTCTCAAATGGAGTATGGTGATTATGTACAGTGCCTTTTGTATTAGGCTTACTGTCTTCACTTACCTCCAAAGTTACTTAACTCAGTACCTTTTTGTCCCCCTCACAGCTTTTAGTAATACACATAATGTCCTTATCTGTTCCATTACTACCTATTCAGATATATGGGACTGGGCTTGGAAACAAATACAAGTGAGAGATACCCCACTGTACTCAGGATCCCTAATGGCTAAGCTATTTTACTCCTCTCATTCCACCCACTGATTCTTATTCCTTCCCTTACCACAATTCTCCTTCAGGAGCTTCCTCAGTTTTTGCAGAAATAGCTTTCTTTACAGTTGTTAAAGATTGTACCAGATATACCTAAACATGTTTGGGTCTTAATTAGACATAAGCTGTGACCCCTGCTTTACATGCATCATCTCATTTAATTTCACTTAATCCTCATACAGACAGTTTCTAAAATTTATAAAGTGCTTACTGTTGTCAGGCATTTTCCTTGGTGTATTGGAAGTATCAGCTTGATTAAACCTCAAAAACCTATGATATGGGGTCGTTTTCTGCCATTTTACAGATATGAAAGGCTCAGAGAGGTTAAGTAACTTGCTCAAGGTCATACACTTCAAAGTCTGTGCTCTGTTAAACCACATTGCCTCAAGTTAGATAGAGCTGAATCTCAATGAAAAAAAAAATATATATATGTCTTCTATTTTTCTTTTTTAGAGGACACTTTTTAGGAAGTAAGACCATTATGGACAATGGGGAAACATAAGGAAATCTAGATCTCACTGCATTGTATTTCTTGTATAATTTGTCACACATCTTGGCATGCCCAGACTTTTTAGTCTTGGTGACTGAGCAGAAAAACCACAAAGAGAAGGAAGGGTGCTGCAGATGACTAGAAACTATTTTCCTAGTTCTGTCCCTCTCCCATCCTTAGCTATTTTTGAGATTCAAACATATTTCAATTCAATAAACATGTATTGAGCACTTATTTTGCATGAGTACTTTTCTAGGCACTAAGGGGGCAAAAGACTCCAGTGAAGTGGTAAACCAGAGTGGGAATGTTAAGACTGATTTTGAGTAAGGGATGGCTCTATAATGCAAGGAATGTTATCTCAGTGGGAAAGAACAACATGTATCTAAAATATAATTTCTAATAATATAGAAAGGGAGTAACATCTGATCTGTTGAAAGTCCAAGCTGCTCATTTTGGGGGCTTCATCTTTTGCACTATGCTTGATTCATCTTAACATTAGAATGATGCTCTGCTGTGTATCAATGACCTGGGCCTCTTGGGAATATTCAGAGACCCAAAGGGAGGCCAGCCTGTAGTTCCAAAGTAGCTATGGATAATCATATTATAGAGCATTATAAGTTGGTTCTGGGCCTTTGTAGAGGGTCAGTGGTCCCAGTCCAGCAGAGGTTCAGATATGGTGCTTTATACTTGCCTGGTTCCTGCTTGATCCTTAAGAAGGGACAGCCTCAGCTTTGCCCAATTTCCTTTTGGCTCCCAGACCTCCCACCCCTCTTATAGGCTGGCATTTCCTGGCTTCCTTGCCATCCACTCTTCCTCTCCCCACTCTAATTAGTAGATTGGTGGGAGGTAGCTTCAGAAAGGGAAGGCTTTTCCTTGAGTACCCATTCTTTACAGCAATCCAGCCATTTGGGCTTTAATTGGCATCAGAGGACCCCTTAGTGCTTTGTCCTTTGTGCATCAGGAAGTTAATTACTTAATAAACGAAATGAGAGTCTTTAAAAAATGCAATGTTAGCTCTTCTCTTTCTTAGAGCACAACATGGGACAGGTTAAGATACTCTAGTCACTGCAAGAACCAGCCCAAGATAAACTGGGAGACTGTTGAGTGCTCTGAATTTAGGAGTCCTCTTTCACAGTATGGCATCTCTTGGGTCCCCAGGGTCCCTCCCTACAGCCCCTTTCTAGGATAACCCTTTTTATGCTAACCCCATGTTTTTTTTGTTGTTGTTGTTTTTTAATTTTTTTATTTCTTTTCAGAGTAACAGTATTCATTGTTTTTGCACCGCACCCAGTGCTCCATGCAATCCGTGCCCTCTGTAATACCCACCACCTGGTTAACCCCATGTTTTGACTCCTTTTTAGTATGTATGCTCTATATTCAATCTCAAGGAGGCCCTGTTCACTAAATCTGACAAAGCAATTTATAGTAACATTAGTAGTCAACACTTAAAATGTAAGCCAACACTTAACAGTCATTCTGCTAAGTACTTTATACTATTTCGTTAAATCCTCCCAACAAACCTATGAGGTTGATTGTTCTTATTATACCCATTATACAGATGAAGAAATCAAGACCCAGAGAGTTTAAGTGACTTGTTTAAGATCACACAGCTAGCAAACAGTGAAGATGGGATTTGAATCCAAGTTGTCTGACACTGGGGCTATGGTCTACAAACCACCAAATGTAATACCAGGTGTGTTTCAGTAATGATTGATAATGACCTAGTTGTTGAGGTATGTTTGCATACTTTCCATAACACTTTTCTAGAGTGCCTATACATTTATTGAGTGCCTACTATGATCCAGATGATATTTTCATTTTAACAGTGGCATTTAATGTCTTAATTCATAGGAGTGACTAATGCAGTCATCATGAAAGGATTGAAGAACAATTAAGTGTTAAATTGTATAGTATTGATCCTATGTACACTGGTGTTTTAGGGGGTAGAATTGTGTTAGGTTTAGATAGGTAGAGATGAAGGGAAAAGCATTTCAAGCAGCGGGAATAACATAGCAAGGGATAAAATTGAGAAGGTGAAAAGGGAGGAATGAGATGTATTTAGCTAGTCTAGTGATTTTTCAAGTGTTTGTGTAACTAGGACAGAACCTCCCAAACTCTATGGCCACAGCCCTTCCTGTTACATCTGCCAAGGACTATCTATAGCAGGGAAGGCACATTGTCTTGTAATAAGAGCTAACATTTATTGGGTAGAGTTGTTCTACAACATTTATGAAAATTACTTCATTGAATCTTCAAAACAACCTTATGAAACTAAAGCTGTTAGTCTCCCCACTTTTGAGATGAGGAAACAGAGGCTCAGGGATACTAAGAAATTTACCCAAGGTTATATAGTTAGTAAAAAGCAGAGCTGGAAGGTGAACCCAGTTAGTCTAAGTCCAGAGAATGGATCTTAACCGTAAAGTTATACTTTATCAGTCCTACTCCTGTATAGGGCCTTGTAACCTTTTTGTATGCTCCTCTTCTGGTTTGTTAATCCAAACCTTATATTTGAAAGGGACTACTTTTGTCCTTCATGTTTATGGCTTAGACCAGGAATAGGCCAAGTAGCTTCTTTGATTCTTTTTGTCTAGGGCCCAACCTTAGATTTGTCTGTTATTATCATCACCACTTTTACAAAATGTAACAAAGAAAAACAAAACTAAAGAAAATAGGACCCTTCCCCCTAAAGTCTAGGGCTGAGCTGGCCTTAATTGTCTTTGCTAGCCTTCTTTATCTTGGGTTCAACCATGATCCTATTGGGCCTTACAAGTGATGATTTCCTCCTATTAGATGCCTGAGGTGGAAGACTTAATTCTGAGAAAGAAGCAATGGAAAGAGTAGCTGTCTTAGTCCACTTACATATACAGAAGTTGTATCTTCTAACATGGTGGATAGATTAGGTTTTTGGAGGCCATTTTGACTTTCAACCTTATGTATTATGGACTTATAGAAGATGGAAAGAAAGTTTTGAGCTCTCTTTTGGTTGTAGGACAAAGGAACTACTACACCACAAATTGTTGCTTGGTTTACCCAAGATGACTAATAATTTAGCTTGTGGCCACTCAGGAGTGTTGTTCGTCCGTCCGTCCTTCCTTCCTTCCTTCCTTCCTTTCTTTTTTTAAAGTATTTTATTTATTTATTTGAAAGAGACACAGCAAGTGAGGCAACACAAGCAGGGGGAGTGGAAGAGGCTTCCTGATGAGCAGGTAGCCTGATACAGGACTTGATCCTAGGAAGGATCATGACCTGAGCTGAAGGCAGATGCCCAATGTCTTTTTCATGTGTGCCACTACCCTATGCTTCTGAAATTGGTTTGTACAGAGTTACTTTAATTAAATTCACCAAACTAGGACAAAAAGCTCTTTTGTATTGTCTATTTCTCATCTTATACATTGCTATGTTAGTACACCCTCCCCAGAGAGGATTTAACAATGTAGCATTGTCCCAAATGGGCCCTCACCCAGAAAAAGTCACACTAAAACCCTCCTCCCATTATCAATTGTTTCCCTGTTTTCAAAGGGAATTTAAATTTTTAAAAATTAGGAACAAAATCCCTTCACCCTCAAAATGATCTCCATTCTCCTCTTTGCACATAAATAGGCTTTATTTTACAGGTAGTAGGTGGCCACTATAAGTTCTTAAGCAGCATGATAAAAATGGTGTTACAGGAGGATTGATCTGGTAATAGCATACTATTGCTATAATAATACTATCTTAACACAGTATTTCTCACACTGTGATGCAATTGCCCATTTATTTGTCTTTCTCCCTGAATGATTGTAAACTTGTGGGACAGTTACTTAGTCATCTCTACTTCTAGTGACTAGTGCAGTGTTCACTGAATGAGAAGAGACTGTAGGCAGAAAGACCAAGTAAGTATGTAAGAATAGGGTAGAAGAAAGGGCTACTGAAGTAGTTCAGATAGGTGAGGTGATAAGAGCCTGAATAAGCACAGCGTGTATGAGATACTTTGTAGGCAGATATGCCAGAATAATACAGTTGAAGGGGTGAAGATGTAAGAGGATAACGATTTCTAAGTTAGAGAATCAGAAAATAGTACTATTGGGTTTTAGGGGGACAGAAAAGAATACTTCTTTGTTCCTCTACTGAGCTCAGAACCAACTGAGAAATAAGACTCAATAAATGAATGGATATAAAAATACAAGTACCCTGTGAATTATGCATATTTTTTCTTATAGTAATTGGCCTACCAGATCAACTGTAGCCTTCCCCTTCATGAACACAGATCGTCCTGTAGGATTCTCATTTGGATGACAGCAGCCTAAAACAATGCTCTCAGTGCAGGCATATCTGATAGAGAAAGCCCTAGAACTGAACTCCTCCAACTTTTTCTGCAAAGAGCCAGGTAATAAACATTTGAGGCTTTTCAGGTCATATGATTGGTCCTGTCACAACTTCTGCCTCTGCTGTTGCAGTATGAAAGCAGCCATAGGCAGTAGGTAAAGGAACAAGCATATCTGTATTTCAATAAACTTTAGTAACAAAAGTAGGTGGTGGGGTGGATTTGTTTATGGGCTAGAGTCTGACAACCCTGGAACAGAAGGAACTGAGTTGAACAGTTTTTCATTATTCTCACCAACCTTGAGGATAAGGGAATGAGGGGTTGCAGACGGCTATGTATATTATTTTAGTGGAAGCTTCTTTAGGGAAACCTAAAACTTGGGAAATGTTAGATCCCTTCTAACAGACACCATTGACAGAGTAACTTGGAAGAGAAGGTTTGTGGAGAGATTCTTATCTTTGGAGATGTTGAGTTTGAGGTGACAGTGGGACCAACAAGTAGAGGTTGTCTGTAGCCACAGTGATTTGGGAGTCCAGTTTGTAATATCTGGGGAGGACCAGTTGTGCACATCTCTTCTTAACTCTGTGATCAGTGATCCCACTACAGTAGCTTGAAATTGGCCATGGTGGGAAATAGCATGGAAATTGGCAAAAAACTAGAAATAAGAGTTTCTTGACATAAGCAGACAAACATTTACTAGCACAGCACTGCATGTAGAAGGTATGAAATATGGATTTGAAATATAGTTGCAAATAAGGCCCAGTGAGGGAATCATTTGCTTGGAGGTAAGAGCTGAAGCTTTGGCAGTCTACTGAGTATGGGTTGGAAAAGAACAAAGTAAATAAGCCAACATACTCATACTTGGGGAATACTCATAGTTTGGTGTCTGTACAATAAGTAAACAGAGGCTTGAAAAGAGATGGGAGAAGTAGAAGGAGAATGGGGAAGATGCAGTGTCAGAATAAGTGGCTATTCCTCACTACCTATGATATTAGGCCCCTTGGCAAATATATCAGAAAAGGATGATTTACTCCTGGTTAATTATAAAACAGGAAGCCTATATACCCCTGAATAGGTTGAGTTCGTTGGGGAGAAGCTCCAGAGAGTCTGGACCTTCCAAATAGGCCCAAGGTGGGTCCCTTTAAGCCTTGGTCTTTGGTCCTGCATGGTATTTCAGACAAGATCAAAGGAGACAGAATTTGGAGCAACTGATCTAATGCCACCAAACAAAACCCATCACTGACAACTTAAAAGCCCCCAATTCCACACTATTGCTCTTTAACTCACAAAGAATCTAGCTGCTATTCTGGTTTAAAGCCTTGGATGGCAGTCCTAGCTGAGAAATCTGAGAGGAAGAATCCACTTAAACAAACAAAAAAGGCCAAGTCTATTAATTAGAGGTCAACTAATGCTTACACTAGATCCACTGGCCTACTTGTTTCAAGGTCACCCATTCCTGAGACTAGTAAGAACCTTGCCTTCTTCCCAGGGAAGTCTGAAGCTCATGAAAACTCTGCTGCCTTTGTAGTCTAATGGCCTCAGTGTTTCTCCTGACTCTAGAGCTCACTTTGATCTTTCCCAGGGCTAGACCCCTGAGGCCCTAGACATCTAAAATAAAGATCTATATTTGCTAATAATGGACCCAGACCCAAACCTGAGCATTCCAGATGAAGCCACATGTAAGTCTCCAAACACAAATTCTGGTGAGGCCACAGCAAAATCTGTGGTTTTTTAAATAGTACTTTGGTCTCTTAACATAGTACTTTAGTCTCCAAATGCCATTGTGTTTATTCCCCAACTTTCTAGGCCATGTTGGAGATTTGTGAGTCTAATATGTCTACCAGTCTACCCTGCTTGGCTCTAACTAACTCACAATGAACATAAGGAATTAGTTGCAGATCAATGTTGTACTTTTAGTACCTCATTAGTGATAACTAAAATTTATTAAATTATCAATGGTTTGCAGGATACTTTTTATTATATTGCTTAATCTTTATATCAACCCTACAAAATAGATATTAGTTTTCCTATTTTATAGAGGAGCAAATTAAGAGACAGAAATATTAAATAGCTTATTCAAGGTCATGCAGTAGGTGGCTGAGCCAGGATAAAAACCTCAGTGATCCAACTCCACACATTCCATCATTTCCATGTGTATGTCGAAAATACATGATTCTTTTTAAAGTTGGACCAGAGGATATGCTTTAGGCATGAGATAGAATGGGGCTTATGATTATCCCAAATCAAAATTAGCTATAAGCTTGGAAGCTGGAGAATGCAGTCTTTCTTTTCTTCTCTTTTCTTTTCTCTTCTTTCTTTTTCTTTTCTTTCTTCTTTCTTTCTCTTTCTTTCTCTCTCTTTCTCTTTCTCTCTTTCCCTCCCTCCTCCTCTCCCTCTTTCTCTCTCTCCCTCCCTCTTTCCTCCCTCCCCTTCCTCCCTCCCCCCTCCTACCCTCCTCTCTCCTTCCTCTCATCCCTC
The DNA here is from genome assembly GCA_004024605.1 of Pteronura brasiliensis. Lineage (NCBI taxonomy): Eukaryota > Metazoa > Chordata > Mammalia > Carnivora > Mustelidae > Pteronura > Pteronura brasiliensis. The sequence continues at coordinate 2,838 of PJEN01023536.1, read as the reverse complement.
CCCATCTACCTACCTTCCTACATTTCTTCTCATTCCTTCTATCTTCCTTCTCCTTCCTTCCTTCCTTCCTTCCTTCCTTCCTTCCCTCCCTCCTTCCCTCCTTCCCTTTTTTTCTTTTTTCTTTCTTGCGCACACAGGTGGACTTACAGAATGGGAGACTAGAAACTGAGAATATGCTACAGAGAAAAGAGACAGGCCCACATAATTATTTCAGTGAAGTGACCCTATACCATCTGGTTAATATTGCCCAATTAATGTTTGCTCTTCCTACAGAGGAGAGGAGTGAATGTGGGATTCTAATACTGTTTCCTCCCAAGCAATGGAGCAATAGTCCCTCCCTCTATGGAGATATGAAGCAGGGACTCACATATGCAAAGGGCTTTGTACATAGTAGGTACTCCATTCATGTTAACCCTAGCTGATTTAAATAGACCCAGTCTGCTCATACATATGCTCGAGACAAGGCATTTCTCTCCTGGCCTTCAAGCATTTGTCTCTCCCCACAGCCTGTTAAGTGTTCAGACTTGCAATTCTTTTTTTTTTTTTTTTAAGATTTTATTTATTTATTTGACAGAGAGAGAGATCACAAGTAGGCAGAGAGGCAGGCAGAGAGAGAGAGGAGGAAGCAGACTCCCTGCTGAGCAGAGAGCCCGACGTGGGGCTCGATCCCAGGACCCTGAGATCATGACCCGAGCCGAAGGCAGCGGCCCAATCCACTGAGCCACCCGGGCGCCCCCAGACTTGCAATTCTTTAATCTCACCTATTCTCATTCTCTATCCTGTCTATTGTGGTGGGAGAATCAGACAATAAAGGTAAAAGTAACAGAATGTCAGGTAAGTGCCGTGAAGAAAATAAAACATGGTAATGGGAGAGGGAGTGGCTGAGGGAGTGACAACATTAGTAGAAAGGCTATCAGAGGAGGTGACATTTGAGATGAAACTTGAGTGATGGGAAAAACTCAGCCAGACAAAGACAGGGGAGAAGTGGGTCCCAGACAAGAAGGAACAGCAAGTGCAAAGACTCCAAGCTGGGAATGACTTGGCAAGTCTAAAGAATATAAAGGTCTGTGTGGATGGAGTATAGTGAGTGGATAGAGTGTGAGTATATGAAATAAAGCTGGAGAAGCTTGAAGAGTCTGGGTCACTCAGGACTTTGTGATCCATAGTACACAGCTTGAATTTGATTCTAAGGACAGTGGGAAGTCCCTGTTGGTCTTACCACTCTGGCTTCTGAAATATGACTTAGAGTCCTCTTGTTTCCTCATCTCTTATGTCTTCTCATTGTGAATAATGACTGGTTTTCACTGTCCCAGAGAACTGATTCAACCTCCAACGGTTTAAAACCATCCATTCAGGGTACCTGGGTAGCTCAATTAAGCATCTGTCTTCAGCTCAGTTCACGATCCCAGAGTTCTGGGTAAGGTACCTACTTAGCAGAAGGCCTGCTTCTCCTTCTCCCTCTGTCTGCAGCTCACACTGCTTGCGCTCTCTCTGTGTCAAAATAAATAAAATCTTTAAAAAAATAAATAGAACCACCCATTCTGTGCTGTCACTGACCCTCACCAATTTCACCTCTCCATGCCCTGGCTCTGAGTGGGAAATCTTCATTGTTCTCAACATAAGAGCATCTCTAGAACTGGCGGATCAGGTCAGAAAAGTACTCCCCTTGAAAAGAAAGGCAACCTGAATCTTACCTGAGTAGATAAGTGCAATTTTTTTTTGCAGCAGCAGCCCAGTGACAGATGCATGAATGTGCAGCTGTTGAGGTGGGGTTGTGTCTAAATGGCAGATAGGGAAATGTCCCCAGAAGGCATCCATATCAAAGAGAATTTATGGAAGATAACCTGCAGTATCCCTAATGTCAGCCTGTGCTTCAAGAGATGTCACAATGATGGAAGCTTTCCCTGTCTGAGGAAATTTTAAAATAGGAGAGTTAAAGATCTGTGATTTCTCCATGTGTCCAAGGGACAAAGACTATGTGTTGTTCCTTTCAGTCCTTAGAAAAGCAGTCTCTTAGTGTAGTGTAGAATGTTTTGGGTTCTACCAGATGCAGACTAAAACTGTCTACAGAACTCTCCAGTTCCCTTTCTCAAATTCTTTGTGCACTAAACTGCCTTCTTAGTGCCAAAAATAACCACTTCCATTTGTATCATGTCCTCCCTTGCATAAAATATTTTCAAAAGTCAAAAAAACAATGCTAAGTGGTAAATATTTTTATCTTTTATACAGATCATAAAATCAAGGCCCAAAGCATTGTTACATGAAGCCATGAACCTAGATTTAAATTAATGTAGTTCATGTTTATTTTCTCTTCTTTAGATTTGTTTGAGGAACTCCGTTTCTTTCCTAGAGACCAGGATAGTGGGCCAGAGTATTCTGGTTATTGGATAGGTCCATCCCACCATTATCTATCAAGAACTTGGAGATACTTGTTATCAGTCAGTTTAGTGTGAGCCTGGATAGTCTGAACCAGTCCCCAGAACCTGGGGATATTGACAGAAGCAAGGTCTTGTAGAGTGCCGGACCCTGATTTGTGGTGATCATATCAGGGTGCAGACATCCTCACAAGGTCTGGCTAGAAAATAATCTGATGACCTTTTCCAAACTGTCTTTTTTTTTTAAATTTTTATTTATTTTCAGCATAACAGTATTCATTCTTTTTGCACCACACCCAGTGCTCCATGCAATCCGTGCCCTCTCTAATACCCACCACCTCGTTCCCCCAACCTCCCACCCCCCGCCCCTTCAAAACCCTCAGATTGTTTATCAGAGTCCATAGTCTCTCATGGTTCACCTCCCCTTCCAATTTCCCTCAACTCCCTTCTCCTCTCCATCTCC
>PJEN01023535.1:0-11572 GCA_004024605.1 Pteronura brasiliensis | reverse complement strand
TACCGTAAATGATGATAATTTGGATGCTTCTTGGAAAACACTTTGAGAAACACCCCTTGTAAGCTTTGAGTATTTGCTATCTCATCTGCCTGATAATGAAACCTAAAAGAAATGAGCATCTTTCATAAATGTCAAATAAGCTGAATCACATACTATAAGGTACCTTGTACTCTCCTGCTACTTAGGACATTAGCTACCCTAAATCTTCCAAAATATGTTGGACATTCATCATGCCCCCAGTTTCAAGACTTTATTTTATTTAATCCTACCAGGCCTTTGAAGACAAGATTACCATCCCATTTCACAATCCAGAAAACTGAGATCCATAGAGGCTAAAATTAAGTTGGCCCCCTAAAGTTATAATCCCGAGAAGCAGCAGACATGGAATTTACACCCCAAGGTCTCACTTTGAGGCTGGTGGTCTTTTCTTATACTAAACTGTCTTTAGCCATGGAAACTTTTTGCAGAATTAGCAACTTACAGTGCTTTTCATTTAAACCATTAAGGCTATTCTGCCTTTGCACAGATATTTACTAAAACACAATTGTAGAGGTTATTGTAAAATAAAAGCCAAAACCCAAACTGTCTTACAGCCTAAAATTTTGAGCCCAAAGTATCTTTCTCACTTTCTCTTTCTGTCTCTCTGACAATACATTTAATACATAATAAGTAAGCTCCAGATGCCACTCATGGGGGTGCATCCTCTCCCAGCCTTCCATTACCACTGGGCAAGGAGAAGGAACTAAAGCTCAGGTCCTACAAGAGCCCAGAAGAGATGCCAGAGCTTTTACCATCTGAAATCTGCATACTCAATCTTCATTTTAACTGAAAGTTGGCTTGGTATGTTCAGTTCATTAAAAGAATTGAATCATGGTGTGCTAGCCGTTCACTATCTTCCGGCAGTCTCTACCCCCCATCTACGGAGCCCGCATTACGTTAGAAGGTCACTCCATCGGTATCATGAGCTTTCCCCCGAAAGCTTTTCTCCCATCCCAATATAGCCTATTAGTAGAGCAGGTCCTTGTACTGTCAATCATCCTCTCATCTGAAAATATAATACAGTCTTTTTTTTTTTTTCCCTCCTACCTCTGAAGCATTAAGTACTCTAGCAAAGTTCTTAAGGAATAGATGCAAACCACTTCATCTATCAGGACATTTGTTTGCAGGGAAAGCTCTATCATGATTATTATTTACCTAACAGTCGGTACAGTAGAATAAGACTATAATGCCCTTACAAATGTAACAGAGATGTCCTTTACATTATAAGCATTTTCCTTTTTTTGTTCATAGTCAAAGAAACTGAGGCATATATTTAAATGATTTCTGCTTAAAAATAAGATGTATCTGGAAATTAGCAGATTAAGTTTAGTTAAGTAAGTAATGGAAGCCAGAAATGAGACTATTAACAGCTTCCCAAGAGTTCTTTGTTTTGAATTGCTGCATGGAGAGCTCATTGGTCTGTATTACTGTAAAGAGACAAGGGGAAGGCTTCACATGTTAGTGGGTATTAATTCTGTTCTTAGCAAGTATTATCCAAAAGTGATTCCTTGACACTAAACAATCAGCTGCGTGATTTAGAGTTGACTCAACTTCATTTCTACCTCCATATTAAATATTTCTTATTTTATGCATAGCCTGCCAAAATAGAGGAGTAAGAAAGTAAGTTTAATAAAAATAACAAAGGGTGAAAATCAGAATGAAGTACAAACATATTTATCCTTTTGGGATTACAGCTCTTACCTGTCGTGTTTTTCTCTGAACTAGCTTCACAGAACAGGAAGTCTGTATCAGACTGGGTTGAAAGCAAGAGGCAAGCTTGAGTGCCCTGTTAGAAAACCAACAGGGGAGCAAAAGGAGATGGGAGCTGGTGAGCAAGAAAGCTCAAGAGTTAAAATAGTAGCCAGGCTCCTTCTATCTGACCAGTGAGGCAAGAGATACCATTGCATTATTAATACTGAGTTTCTCAGATTAGGTAAGACAAATAAACACACCCAGACCCAAGGATGGACAATGGAGGGATGGAAGATAATGGTAAGAACTGTAGGTTTCTCTAGTCAAATATACTCCCACAGTCCATATGCACACCTTTTGTATACTGCAGCTGCATGGCTGTTTAGCAAACATATGTTGGTATCTTAGTCCATTCTGTCACAGAGTGACCCCTGCGTGCTCTGTCTTCTCCTGCTGGCTTAAGCAGATCTGACTTGTTTAAATGCATGATGTCTAGGAATGGAAGGCAGTTTAATGATTTATGTCGTCTGTTCATCTGTCAAGAGAAGGGATTCTTGATGCTGCTGAATCAGATGTTAAAACATTCCCATCCCACTCCTCCAAAAACAGCAACTTACTTTGCTAAAAGGTTTACATTTAATTATGTTCTATATTTAGAGGCTATCATAAAATACCCTTTAACTGTTGCTGTAAATCAAAGCTAATGTTCTATTGGCAATCCTTGAGATATGCACCAAACTTTTCCTTCCAATTCTTCTAGCTACCTGCAGGTTTATATGACAAAGAGTAACACTCAGATCCCATGCCCTGGGCCATAGGAACATAAATCTTTTCCTGGTAGTAATGTTTGTGTAGAACTTTCTCATAGAAGCTTTTCAGTCTGCACAGCAGTGCTGTGATTGCTGCTGGCAAGACTTTGGGATTTATAGTTTCAGTGGGTCACAGAACTCCCTAGCAGAAATTTTCTGTTGAGTTGGCAAATGTTGATGTTCAGTAGACCATATCTTAGACATTCTCCAATACACCAACGTATAATTTCTTGTTTTTCAAATGCTGTGTTATTTTATTTTATTTTATTTTTAAAGATTTTATTTATTTATTTGACAGACAAAGATCACAAGTAGGCAGAGAGGCAGGCAGAGAGAGGAGGAAGCAGGCTCCCCGCTGAGCAGAGAGCCCGATGTGGGGCTCGATCCCAGGACGCTGGGATCATGACCTGAGCCGAAGGCAGAGGCTTTAACCCACTGAGCCACCCAGCCACCCCTGCTGTGTTATTTTAATAACTGCCTTCAAAACTTTTTCTGTAAGAATTCCTAAATGCCTTGGCACAAAAAGGGAAAAAAATTCCCCACACAAATGGTCTTCACCATTTTGACTAGAGATTGAGTCTGAGGTCCAAATGCATGCTTTGAAGAATCCTATTAAACTTTTGAAACATGATTTAAAATTTTTCATGTCTTAGACAATGTGTCTTATGGAGGGAGGTTTTTAAAGTTTTATCAGATTCCCCCCAAAATATGTAACCCTCAAAAGGTTGAGCACTTTTTCAGATCTAGTTAATAAGAAATGCCATGTACCATGCTGTCTTTGTCTATGCACCAGAGTATAATTTGTATCAGAGGGAATGTTGACCAGAGACATTATTAATTTGCACAGATTAAAGATGACTCCTGAATAACCACATTGTCCTTAAAACCTACTTACAGAAAAAGTCACCACAAATTTGAGTTCTTTCTGAAACTTTCACTTCTCCTCACGTTATGCCCCCTTCCTGGCATGCCCCAACATGTTCTTCAGACTTCTCTTCCTGTTGAAGTCCTTTGTGACCTAATTAAAATAGCACCGTTTCTAAAAACTTTTTCAGAGGCCCTCAGTCAGTTTGCCTCTCAAATGATGTGCATCTGGTTTTGCATTCCTTTTACTGAAGAGCCTCTTAGAGTTTGATTTGAGTTGAGGTTCTCAATGGCTCTACATTCCTAAGTAGATTGCAAAAGAGAGAGACCAGGTTTTATTTTTCATTGCTCATTCCATCAGGCACAGTGGTTGGCCCTCAATAGATGCTTAAGAAATGCTTCCTATTTAACTGTTGGATGAATGCTAAATTGATACTGGATGTCCTGAATATAATCGGAGCATCTGATAGGCAGATGGACACGGACTATGGTATTCGCAAGAACGTTACTGGTGTGTGTAAATCCTAGTGGGCAGGTAAATCAAAGAAACCACAGTATGATCTTTTAAAATATTTTCTCTTCTCTTTTTAAATGAAGCAATAAACTCTCAGTCAGTAATGCCGAGTCTCATTCACTTATAATGAGTGGCACCAAGAAAGCTTAAATGTCCTGAGTATTTTGCTCTATACTCAAGTACGTTCACTAACTCTTAGCAATGAATGTTGCACTTTGCAGATGCCACTTTTTAAAAAATCTTCAAGCAGTGCTTGACCAGGAACTCCTTTTACTTTTTCTTTTTTAGAACCTATTTTCAGTAAGTCTGACTTCTCAACAATTAAGAATGTCATCTTTTATTAATTACCTCTTACCACACAGAATCACCTCCAATCTATAAAACTCTGAATAGATTTATTTTAATAATAGCTAATATTTTTATAACACTGTAAAGATTACAGATGCAATTTTATATGCATCATCTAAGTTGACCCTCAGAACCACAGTGTGAGACAAATAAAGAAGATTTTATCCTCCTGGTTTTCACAAATGAATAAATAGACTGAGAAGCTCCTTACCCCAGGCCATTTGCTCCAGGCCATTTGCCCCTGGTAAGTGATTCAGTGGGGGTAGAGGACCCAGGACTCTTTCATCAGGGGCAATTGGTATTCATTCTACCACTTTGTGTTATCGCTAAGATACACGAGATTATTTATTCACTCAGCAGATATACCTTATGCATTTTTTATGTGTCAGATTCTGTATGTTCTGGGCACTCAGGATAGCTCAGTGAACAAACAGATATCCAGTCTCTGTAAGGATTAAATCATGTTGGGAAAACAACAACAAAAATAAGTGCTATCTGTGGTATATTATTAGATGGTGATGATTATTGTGGAGGGAAATCAAGCAGAGGAAGGGCATGGAGCATTTGCAGGGGTCTGCTGTGCAGTGGTCCAGAGGATAGTCAGGCCTCCTCCAAAATGGGATGCGTGAGCACAGACCTGTAAGAGACGAAGGAGCTGGGCTACGGATATCCAGGAGATACATGCAGAAGAAACAGCAAGTGCAAAGGCCCTGAAGTAAGAGTTTTTTTTTTAGTGTGTTTGAGGGAAGAAAGGAGACCAGTGGGACCGGACTGTGGTAAGCAAAGGAGAGAACAGTGGGAGATAAGGTCACAAGGTGCTGAGTCGTACAGTCAACTGTAAGGACTTTGGTTTCTATTCTGAATAAGATGGGAAGACATTAAAGGACTTTGACTAGAAGAGGAATATGACATGACCTGCATTTTAAAAGCTTCACTCTTATCTCCGTCTTCTATATTGAGAATAGATTCCTGGGGAGGGGGTAGGGTAGAGTGGGAGAAGTGCAAAGAAGAGAACAGTGAGGAGGCTACTGCAATGACCTGAGCACTGGTGGCTGACTTGCTTTGCGAGGGCACAGTTCTGGAGGCCCAAAGTCTGAAATCAAGGCGTCAGCAGGGCTGTCCTGTGTCTGACAGCTCTGATGAGAATCCTTCCTTGCCTTCTAGCTTCTGGAGCTGGCCAGCAATCACTGGTGTTTCTTGGCTTGCAGACGCAGCGCTCCAGTCATGTGGCTGTCTCTTCCCTGTGTGTCTTTACATCTTTCCACTGTGCATGTCTGTCTCTGTCTAAATCTCCTTCATGTATGAGGACACCAGTCATTCAGGATTAAGGTCCATTCTAAAGACCTCATTTTAACTTGATTACATCTTTAAAGACTCTATTTCCAAATGAAGTCACATTCTGAGGTACTGGGGCTTAGTATTTCAGCATATCTTTTTTTTTTTTTTTTTAAGATTTTATTTATTTATTTGACAGACAGAGATCACAAGAAGGCAGTGAGGCATGCAGAGACAGAGGAGGAAGCAGGCACCCTGCTGAGAAGAGAGCCCGATGCGGGGCTCGATTCCAGGACCCTGGGATTATGACCTGAGCCGAAGGCAGAGGCTTTAACCCACTGAACCCTCAGCATATCTTTTTGATAGACACAATTCAGTCTGTAACAGTGGCTAGACTAGAGTGGTATGAGTAGAAATAGTGAAGAGTAGTATTTATGGACTGTGTATGTGTTTCTAATACATAGTATAGCACAGTGACTGTTACAGGTGATTATTAATAGCTATGATTATTTTGTTGTTAAAATTATTAACATGGCCAGATGATCACAATACCACTAATACTTGTCTGAATGATAACAAGCCCATGTTTTCTTAGGTAATGCATGAAGAAAATGGTATCAATGAAACTGAGAAACCTCAGGCATCAAACCCTTCTCCTCAGTTCAAGGGTCTCCAGGGTAACATCTATGGTCCTGAGTAGTCCTGCCTCACTGTTCTCTACTGCCTGCTCTGGCCTATAACTGGGGTCACTATTATGCCTGTCCCCACCCAGATCACTTCCTGATTACAGCTGCAGCTCCAACATTCCTGTCACCTCTTTATGTCACCAACAGTGATTTGATTATCCTGACTCTTCTTTTTTTAATTATTTTTTATTTTTTTAAATTTCTTTTTTATTATTTTATTTTATTATTTTATTTTATATTTTAATTCTTTTTTAATTATTATGTTCAATTAGCCAGCATATAGTATGTCATTAGTTTTTGATGTAGTGTTCAACGATTCATCAGTTGGATATAACACCCAGTGCTCATCACCATACATGCCCCCCCTTAATACCCACCCCTCTCCCTCTGTAACCCTCAGTTTGGTTCCCAGAGTCCAGAGTCTCTCATGGTTTTTCTCCCTCTCTATTTCTTCCCATTCAGTTTTCCTTCCCTTCCCCTGTGGTCCTCTGTGCTATTCTTTATGTTCCACATATGAGTGAAACCAGTGATAATTGTCTTTCTCTGGTGATGTATTTCACTCAACATTATCACCTCCAGTCTCATCCACGTTGATAAAAAAGTTGGGTATTCATCCTTTCTGATGGAGGCATAATATTCCATTGTATTTATAGACCGTATCTTCTTTATCCATTCCTCTGTTTAAGGGCATCCCAGCTCCTTCCACAGTTTGGCTATTGTGGACATTGCTGCTATGAACATTGGAATGCATGTGCCCCTTCTTTTCACTATCTTTGGGGTAAATACCTAGTAGTGTAATTGTTGGGTTATAGGGTAGCTCTATTTTTAACATCTTAGAGGAATCTCCATACTGTTTTCCAGAGTGTCTGTACCAGCTTGCATTCCCACCAACAGTGTAAGAGGTCTCCCATTTATCCACATCTTCTCCAAAACTTGTTGTTTCCTGCCTTGTTAATTTTTGCCATTCTGACTGGTGTAAGGTGGTATCTCATTGAGGTTTTGATTTGAATTTCCCTAATGGCTAAAGATGATGAACAATTTTTTTCATGTGTCTGTTAGCCATTTGTATGTCTTCTTTGGGGAAGTATCTTTTCATATCTTCTGCCCTTTTATTGCCAGAATTATTTCTTTTTTGGATGTTGAGTTTGACAAGTTCTTTATAGATATTTGATACCAATCCTTTATCTGTAATGTCATTTGCAAATACCAAAATACTGATTTTCTTTTTGATCCCACAGTCTTTGAACTACAAAATCCTTCTCCCACTTTCAAAACTGAACATCATTAGTCTTTGTTTCCTGCAATACCTCTAATAGGGTCTCAGGTATAGGGATTGGTTATCAACTCTAACACATGTTGGCAAGATATCTTCCCCAATCTTGAGGCATATAAATCCAGCCAGGCCTGTTTCAAGGACTTAAATGCACTTGCCTTGATTTATTTTTTTTTTAAGTTCTTACCAATTTATTTTGTTTCTCAGCAATGTAGCAAGTTTGCATTTGCTTGCAACCAGCAGTGGATATTACAATTCTTTTTTTTTTTAAATTAACATATAATTTATTATTTGTTTCAGGGGTATAGGTCTGTGAATCATCAGTCTTACACAATTCATAGCAATCACCATAGAACATAACCTCCCCAATGTCCATCACCCAGCCACCCCATCCCTCCCATCCGCCTCCACTCCAGTGACCCTCAATTTGTTTCTGGAGATTAAGAGTTGTATGGTTTGTCTCCTTCTCTGGTTTCATCTTGTTTCATTTTTTCCTCTCTTCCCCTGTGATCCTTTGTCGTGTTCCTCAGATTGCCACATATCAGTGAAATTATATGATAATTGTCTTTCTGATCGGCTTATTTCACTAAGCATAATACCCTCTAGTTCCATCTATGTTGTTGCAAATAGCAAGATTTCATTTTTTTTAAATTTTATTTTTTATTAAGATATAATGTATTATTAGCCCCAGGGGTACAGGTCTATGAATTGCCAGCAAGATTTCATTTTTATGGCTGCATAATATTCCATTGTATATACATATACCACATCTTCTTTATCTGTTCTCCTGTTAATGGACATCTAGGCTCTTTCCATAGTTTTGTACTTGACTTGATTTCAAGTGAACACATGGTATACACTGATATATGGTTGATTTCAAGTGAACACATGGTATACACTGATATATGGTTGCAGCATACAATGTCTCAGTTTATGGCTTAGAAAACTATCCTATATCAGAATACTAATTTTTTCATAGATATTCAAAACACTTCAATGCTTTTTTTCTAAGTAATGACACTGAGGCTAAGGAGTAACAAAAGTCTTATCATTATTATTATTATTTTAAGAATTTATTTATTTATTGACAGAGAGAGACACAGAGAGGGAACAAAAACAGGGGGAGTAGGAGAGGGAGAAGCAGGCTTTCTGCTGATCATGGAGCCCGGTGTGGGGCTTGATCCCAGGACTCTGGGATCAAGACTTGAGCAGAAGGCAGACGCTTAATGACTGAGCTACTCATGAACCCCAAGGCTTGTTATTATTAATAATTAAAATTGCTGTTAAATATTTGCTTTTATTCAGGAAACTGTGCTCTGCAATTGTTAGAATATGACAAAGTCATCTTCCCTCCCTCAGGGTACTTTAGGTTTAACGAGGTAGAGAGAGATGCTAACAGATAATTTCAGTATTCGATCTTAAATTCTGAGAGACTGGAAGGTATTCTGGGAACCCAAGTGTCCAGCCAAGTGTCATCAGAATATATAGATAGTTGTGTCAACATGCAGATAGCTAGATTTGGACACTGTTGGGTATGCTTAATGTCTTGAGAGTAGAGGACTTCACTTAGGAAAAGCATATGATATGAAAAGAACATCGGGCCAAGGACTGAACTATGGGAAGCACCAGTGTTTGAAGAGTTAATAGAAAGAGGAACCCATTAGTGAGATATAAGGGGAGAACAATGGGGGTATCACACATGCTAGGGAAGTAGATTTACTGGAACAATGGAGTGGCCAACAATGTAAAATACAGAAAGAAATGCACAGTAAAATATGGACTGAAGAATGATCATAGGATTTGTGTATGTAAGGATCAATAATAGTGCCCAGAGAGAAAGAAAATAATTTTAGTATGTGGATGGTTGGGACAAAAGCTAAGTTGTGTGGTTTGGTGATTGAATAAGTGTATAAGTTGTATCTATTTAAACCATTCTTTCAAGAAGTTTCGAGAAGATTGTACCAGCCTGGGACCCAGCAGGAGACAAAGGGCTGACTCTTACTGGGTAATTTGAGGAGGCTAGATAAAAGGCTTATATATAAAGTGGGCAACTGATACAGTTTCTTTATGTAAGGGATACCCATGGGCTAGTTATAGCACAGGGTTACCATCCATTGGCCAAAAGAGCTAAGATGAAGGAGAGAGAAGAGGGTAAGGAGGCAAAGGGAAGAGAGAGAGAGAGACTGTATAAAGAAGGTTGCCTGACAGGAGCTGTGACCTGGAATTAAGTAAAGGAATTGAGCCGGCCTATAGCAACACCTAAAATAGCTAAATAAAAAGATTCTGATTCCTCACTCTCCTTCCTCCCTTATATCTCCTTCTGGTGCTGCTTATTGGCCAAACCAGACTGGAAGCAAGGTGACAAATAAGCCCATTGGTATAGTCATAGGCCAGCATCCAGGGCAGGTGGAGAAGGGTGGGAATGGTCTAGATGGGTACATAGGGTGTGTGCAGTACAAAATTAGTTTGAGTAGAGCAGTAAGAAGAGACAATATTCATTAAAGTGGCTGCCAAGTAAAAGAAAGGGGTTGAGTTTTGTAAAGTTTTTTCCCCATTGCACTAGTATGGGAGAGATGAGCTAAAAGCTGAGGTAAAAAGTCAGTAGAGAAGAAGTTAAAGCTATGGAAGAATACTAGGATAATTGATGGGAGAAAAGTCCTAGAGGATTCAGGTGACAGATAAAAACTCAAAGTATAAGGGTTGGCTTTAAACAGAAGGAAGAACTTTCAGCTTCTCAGATTGGAAAGAAGGAGAAGCAGAAGCACAGTTGTTTTGAATCTGTAGGTGATGAGGGGACCAGAAGGGAAAGTCAAGAAATTTAGAGAGCTGATCACTTTGTCTCAATTTTCCTGACAAAGAAGGCATGATCATCTGCTGAGAGTGGGAGCATAGGGTGTGGGTGGATTGTGAGGAAAGTTCTATTTCTCTGAGTCTGTCACTGCGACAGGGCCAGGGTGGGCAGAAGGAGGAACTGACCAGGACAAGAAATGTCCACTGAAAGCCTTGTTAATGTTGGAGATCCCAAGCTATCGAGCACGATGGAGGGATTTTCTCTTTCAGTTACGGACGTGCAGCAGCCCGACTCTATAACTGAAGAAGACCAGTTGAAGGGATGATTCAGGGTCACGGCTTTATCAGATGAGCTCAGTGGCAGGCATCCTCACTGGAAATGAGCCCACTGATGCTCACCCCTCAAAATCCATCTTATACAACTGAGATCATTTTATGTTCCTCCCTTTCTTCCAGGTGCTTTTTAAAAAAAATGGTATATTTGGGGCACCTGGGTGGCTCAGTGGGTTAAAGCCTCTGCCTTTGCCTCAGGTCATGATCCCAGGATCCTGGGATCGAGCCACACATCGGGCTTCCTTTCCTCTCTCTCTGCCTGCCTCTTTGCCTACTTGTGATCTCTGTCTGTCAAATAAATAAATAAAATCTTTAAAAAAATAAAATAAGCAATCAGACAACAAAGAGAAATAAAAGGTATCCAAATTGACAATGAAGAAGTCAAACTCTCTCTCTTCGCAGATGACATGATTCTTTATCTGGAAAACCCAAAAGATTCCACCCCCAAACTACTAGAACTCATACAGCAATTCAGTAACGTGGCAGGATACAAAGTCAATGTACAGAAATCAGTGGCTTTCTTGTACGCTAACAATGAAAATACAGAAAGGGAAATCAGAGAATCTATTCCATTTACTATAGCACCAAGAACTATAAGATACCTGGGAATAAACCTAACCAAAGAGGTAAAGGATCTATACTCGAGGAACTACAGAACACTCATGAATGAAATTGAAGAAGACACAAAAAGATGGAAGACCATTCCATGCTCTTGGATAGGAAGAATAAACATTGTTAAAATGTCTATATTGCCTAGAGCAATCTATACTTTTAATGCCATTCCAATCAAAATTCCACCGGTATTCTTCAAAGAGCTGGAGCAAATAATCCAAAAATTTGTATGGAACCAGAAGAGACCCCGAATCGCTAAAGAAATGTTGAAAAACAAAAATAAAACTGGGGGCATCACGTTACCTGATTTCAAGCTTTACTACAAAGCTGTGATCAC
>PJEN01023534.1:0-19753 GCA_004024605.1 Pteronura brasiliensis | reverse complement strand
TGGAACTCTGTGTCTTTTGACTGGGGCAGTTATCCCATTTACATTCAGGGTATGAATTTAGTGCCATTGTATTGCCTTCAAGGTGACTCTTACTGTATATGGTCTCTGTCCCTTTCTGGTCTATATTACTTTTGGGCTCTGTCTTTGCTTAAAAAACCCCTTTTAATATTTCTTGTAGGGTGGTTTGGTGATCACAATTCTTTTTTTTTTTTTTTAGTTTCTGTTTGTCCTGGAAGCTTTTAATCACTCCTATTTTGAATGACATCCTAGCTGGATAAAGTATTCTTGGCTGCATATTTTTCTCATTTAGCACCCGAATATATCATGCCAGTCCTTTCTGGCCTGCCAGGTCTCTGGGGATAGGTCTGCTGCTAATCTAGTTTTTCTACCCTCATAGATTACAGACCTCTTGCAGCTGCTTTCAGGGAGCCTGATGCAGGGCTTGATCCCAGGACCCTGGGATCATGACCTGAGCTGAAGGCAGACACCTAATGACTGAGCCACCCAGGAACCCCTCTTGTTCTCTTTCTTGAGGTGAGTTTTTCCATCTTATCTTTCTGTCCAGAGAATAAATGAATGAGAGAACAAAATACTAAAATGGCAAAAAGACCCCAGAGAAATATACACTAAACAAATCAGAAGAGACCTGAAACTGGGAAGGAAAAAAAAGGAGGGAGAGAGAGAGAGAGAGAGAATATAATCAGACAGATAAGCAGAATAGAGCAATACACTGGACTCTGTGTGTATTTTGGTCTGTTTTTTAGAAAACTAGATCCCAAAATTATAAAGAAAGAAAAACATATACATACAAAAATAAAATTAAATACAATGAAAGGATAGAATGTAATTGTAAAAATGGAAATTAAAGGACAAGAAAAAACAAAAGAAAAAGAAAAATAACAACAACAATAAAAAAGGAAGGGGGGGCGCCTGGGTGGCTCAGTGGGTTAAAGCCTCTGCCTTCGGCTCAGGTCATGATCCCAGGGTCCTGGGATCGAGCCCCGCATCGTGCTCTCTGCTCAGCGGGGAGCCTGCCTCCCCCTCTCTCTGTGCCTGCCTCTCTGCCTACTTGTGATTTCTGTCTGTCAAATAAGTAAATAAAATCTTTTAAAAAGAAAAAAAAAAAAAAAGGAAGGGATATAATCAGGCAGATGCGCAGAACAGAGCAGTACGCTATCTCCTGCGTGTGTTCTGGTCACTTTGATAGAGGAAACTTCATCTCAAAATTGTAAAGGAAGAAAGACTTATATATACCAAAATAAAACTAAATACACTGAAAGGATAGACTGTAACTGTAAAGATGAAAATTTAAAAAGACTAACAAAACAAAACAAAACAAAAGCCAAAAAAGAAAGAAGAGGAAGAAAAAAAGAGAGAATATGATTAGGCAGGTGAATAGAACAGAGCCATACACTAGATTTTGGGTGTATTTTGGTCTGTTAGGAGAAAATGTATCTCAAAATTTTAAAGAAAGAACTTATATTTGCAAAAATAAGATTAAATACAATGAAGGAATAGACTGTGACTGTAAATATGAAAATTTAAAAAGATTTTTTTTAAGATTTTTATTTATTTATTCGGCAGACAGAGATCACAAGTAGGCAGAGAGGCAGGCAGAGAGAGAGAGAGGAGGAAGCAGGCTCCCCGCAGAACAGAGAGCCCGATGTGGGGCTCGATCCCAGGACCCTGGGATCATGACCTGAGCCGAAGGCAGAGGCCTTAACCCACTGAGCCCCCCAGGCGCCCCTAAAAAGATTTTTAAAAAGGAGTTGATAAAATGGGAAGTTGGTTGAAAAAAGAAGAAAATTTTAAGAAAAAATAAAGAAAATTTTAAAAATTAAAGTTGAAAGAGTAAAAAATCATGGGGGAAAAGCCATGAATTCTATGCACTGTATTCCCCTAGCGCTGGAGTTTGGCAGGCTTGGTGATTGGTGAACTTGGTCGTGGGTGGATGTTCTTGCTGAGCTTCTGGGGGAGGGGCCGGTTGCAGTGACCCTCGGGTGTCTTTGCCCCGGGCTGAACTGCAACACCCTCGCCAGGGGGCCAGGCTATGGAATCCAGAATCCGAAATCTGCTCTGGGTTGCTCTGCGTGGCTTTTGTTCCCTGAAGCCTTTCTGGGCAGCTTTAGAGGATAAGACTGAAAATGGCGACCTCCCAATCCCCCCCCTTGAGCAGAAAGCTGGGGGCCCCACTCCGCAGTGAGCCTTTAGGGAAAAGCAGTCATCTGCTCCCTGGTCTCTGTTGCACCCGCTCTTTCCTTCAGCCGCAGGTTGTGTTCGCAGGTGCTCAGCATGGTTCCATAGCTCTCTAACTGATGCCCGGGACCAGACGGTCTCTTTATTCCAGTCTCCTGCTCCTCTGCCGTCTTGGACTCCCCCCCCATTAGTGGTATTTCTAATGGAAAACCACACAAGTGTAGAGGACGCCTTTCTGGATTATCTGATTCTATCAGATCCTACCTTTCATCCCCTTGGAACTATCCCACAGCTCCGTAAATTGCGATGACCAAGAGCCATGCAGATATTCCTTTTTACAGATTTGCAAATAAATTTTCCTCAGCAGAGATTCAATTGCTTTTTCTTGTGGAAAAAGCCAATCTCCATCTATATTTAAATTCATTTCAAAAAAATGTAAATGTCGGGGCACCTGGGTGGCTGGTCAAATAAGCGTCTGCCTTCAGCTCAGGGAATGATCCCGGGGTCCTGGCACCCAGGTCCTGGGATCGAGCCCGGGATCGGGATCCCTGCTCAGCGGTGAGCCTACTCCTCCCTCTCTCTCGGCCCCTCCCCCTGTTCATGCTCACTCTCTCCCTCTCTCTCTCAAGTAAATAAATAAAAATTTTTTAAAGAAATGTAAGTGTCATAAACACCTTATTTTACAGATTATAAAACTGAATTTTAAAAACAAAGGAAAAAAATTCATTTCATCATTCCTCTACTCCACATAGATGTGTAGGTTTTTTACTTCCCTTTTGAACTTGTAATCACTTCCTTGGGGTCTCATTAGTTAATGAATTAAATAAACCCTTGACACATTATACTAGTTTTTTTAGGAATGCTGGAACTAATTCCCACAAACATGGTGGCTTACCATGACAGAACTTCATCCTATGAGAGTGCTGGAGGCCAGAGATCTGAAGTCAAGGCTTTGGCAGGGCTGGCTCCTGAAGGCTCTGAGGAAGACCCTGTTCCAAGGCCCTCCACGCTTTGGTGGTGTCGCCATCCCCGACGTCCCCGGGCTTGTGGCCACGCCATTCTGTCTATACCTCTGCCTCCACACAGGCTTTTCTTCTGTGCCTCAGGTCTCTCTCTTCTCGTATAAGAACACCAGCCACTGGGTTCAGGGCCTGTCCTCCTCCGGGATGATCTCATCCAGAGAACTTTAACTCATTTCATGTGTAACAACCCTATTACCAAATAAAGTCATATCAGAGGCTGCAGAAGTTAGAAAGGGACGAATCTTTTGCAGGGACATTGTCTGGTCACGGCATACATGTTCATTTAATGTTTGCGAGAGAAATCATGCTCCTTAGTAAATATATTCTTCCATTTTTAAAAAAATATCTTATTTATTTATTTGAGAGAGAGACAGACAGAGACAGAGATAGCGAGAGCACGAGTGGGAAGGAGAGGGAGAAGCAGGCTCTCCACTGAGCAGGGAGCCCACCCATCCCAGGGCTTAATCCCACAACCTGAGCTGAAGGCAGACACTTAAAACTGAGCCACCCCAGTGCCCCACACTTCCTTTTTTATTTTTTCTAAGAAACAACAGTTTTGTAGACTCATGGGCCTGGGAACACAGGGGAGCTGGGAGATTTGGAGTGGGGGACTGACTGGGCAGCACTGGTGTGGACTGTGTCTGGGTTTGGGGTGGATCAGGAGTAGTGATCACTTGGAGGAAAGTTTTCTTGGCACTCCTGGGGCGCAGTCATCTCAGCTTTGGGGAACTGACTTCACATAGCACAACTAAGGGTAGAGTCCCCCCGTTCAGTCCAGGCACCTGTGCCTGGGACAGGAGCCCCAGTCAGTACTAGGTCCTTTGATGTGGCAATAGAACAGAGTCCATTCCTTGGTGCTTTTGAGGAGTGGGAGCTGGCTGGACTTCGTTTCCCAAAAGTGGACAAGAAAGCCCCACCCACCCCCATTCCCAGCCCCAGGGCAGGTGGCCCCGGGCTCCCAGCCATGTTTGTGTCTGAGGTCATGCTGCTATTCTCAGCATTGCTGCTGTCACTTCTCAGATGCCCTAGCAGCATTTTTATGTGGCCTACACCATCTCCTGGACCAGTTTCATTAAACATCACGGGGTTAGGCGAGGAGGCTGAATGTATGCAACTGGGAATATTCCAGAAAGCCTGGCCTTGGGAGGGGCTCAAGACCTACTGCCAGGCCCTAGCCAGGACGCCAGGGACAGGGCTGTAAAGACGGGAAGTTGCATCCCTGTCTTCGTCGCAAGGCAGGTAAAAAGCCAGCGAGGACAGCCTTCTGCGTTCAGCCGGAGTACGGAGCCCCGCATCTGTTGCAAGCGGGAAAACGGGAACAAGGTGATTCTGTAGCAGAAGAGGCCTGGGGTGGCGTATTTCACGGCGGGAGACACTGGCTTCACCTGGGCCCCGGGATAAAGGACAATGAGCAGGGACCATTGGGCTGCGCTTGCGGGAGCAGGAATCCCCTGGAGAGGGAGGAGCCTCGCTGGAGGCTTGGGGGGAGCGGAGAGGAGCCGCGCAGGGAGCCCAGCCTCAGTGGAGAGGGTTCTGGAGCAGCCCGATGCGGGCGCGGGCCCCGGCCAGCGCGGAGTCGGGGACCCGAGGCCCAGCGCAGCCGCCGAAGGACGGCCGGGCCGCAGGAGCGCCGGGTGCAGCCCCGCGTCCTGGACCGCGAGGAGGGCGGCCGCGGAAGGGAGGAGCCAGCGGGTGGGGGGGCGCTCGCAGGAGGGAGGCGGAGCGGGCAGGGGTGCGGGAGAGGGGGGAGAAGCCGCCGCGAGCGGTGCCTCCCCCCTGACCCTAATCTCAGGGTGAGATTAGCAGGGACCGGAAGCCTGGGCGCGGGCTGCGAGGGCCTTTGAGAGGAGGGACGGGTCCTGCCCTGCCTCGGGCCGGCCGGCCGGTGCGGGGGGACAAGCCTTCCGGTGGGTCTCGCCCGCCCCGTGCGCGCCTCTCGCGGCGACGCTGCGGACCGTCCGCCCTCCAGATCGCCCGGCACACAGCAGGCGCCACAAGTATCCCCGGCTCGGTCCAAGGAACAAGGAGCTCCGACCTCATTTTGCCGCGGGGAACGCGAGCCGCGAAGCGAGATGCACCCTGGCCGGCGGCAGGAGTGTTGGGCCGCTCCCCGCTGCCCGGCCCGGGCTCCAGCTCTCAGAGCAGTGTCCCCCCACCGCGCCTCCGTGCGAGCCCCTTCCCTCCACCCGTGCTGTGAGCTCCCGGGGAACCAGCGAGCTGATCCCCGCGAGCCTCGGCTTCCATCCGGTGGGAGCAGACGCCCACCCCATAGCGGCGGTGAGGACCGGACGGGGGATCGCCTGCGGGAGTGGACGCAGGGCGCGCGGCCCCAGCCCTAAAGCTAGGCTGCGGCCGCCGCCAGGGGGCGCTGTTCCGCCGCGGACGCCGGCAGGATGGGCGAGGCCTCCGGGCCCCGCCCACTGCCGGCGGGGCGGGGCGCGCGTGCGCACTGTGCCTCCGCCCCGCAGGGGCCGCTGGGCCGAGCGACGGGAGCGTGCGGCGAGCGGGAGCCGGAGCGGCCGGGGCACCGGCGGCGGCGGCCTGGAAGATGTGGCGGCCGGTGAGTTCCCCGCGCGGCGCGCCCCGGCGCCCCCCGGCGTCCGCTCCCCCAAGCCCCATCAGACTCCGTCCGGAACCCCAGGGCCACCCCCGATCCGCCCCGTCCGGGGCCTCGTCAGGGACCCCAGGGCTGCTGGGGGCGGGCGTCCTTCCCGGCGGTCGGAGCCCGCGTTCTTCACGGTAGAAAGCCCGGGACCGTGCTGAGACCGATGGGTTCCACCGGCGGGACGCCCCGAAGGGAGCGCGCCCCGGGGGCCGCGACCGGAACCGGCCCCGTCGTATGCCCTCGGGGACGCCCTGCTGACCCCCGTTCCGGCGCACACGACCGCCTTGGACCCCTGGCTGCTTGGTGCTGTGCGGCCGCCGCGGGCCGGGGTCCCGCCCCCGCCTCCCCGCGCCGGCCTGCAGCCCCCCTCGCGTCGTGCGGCGCCGACCCCTGCCGCGCGGCTTTGAGCGGAGCGGAGAGCTGCGGGCCACGGGGGCGGCCGTCTCTGCCCTCGCAGGCCTTCCCGGACTTTTCTGCTCCGCCCTGGGCCGCCCTCCCAGCCCTCGAAAGTGCAGCTCCTCTTCCCGTTCTGTTTCTCGGTCGGGCCTCGCGTGTTGTATCTGCAGTTAGGAGGCCGCTTTTCGAGCCTGGTGTCCTTGGGGCGCTGGGTGGCTCAGTGGGTTAAGTGCCTGCCTTCGGCTCAGGTCGTGATCTCGGGGTTTTGGGATCGAGCCCCGCGTCGGGCTCCCTGTGCCCCCCGCCTGCTTGTGATCTCTGTCTGTCTGTCAAATTTTTAAAAAATTAAATAAACAAAGCTGGTGGCCACCCACTCAGCTCTCACCCGCTCTGGGCCCAGGAATCCGTCCTTTTCCTCACAGGGTTTTCGGCTGAAGAGACAGAGGGTTCATCAGCATTTTCAACTTAGAGTTTCTGCGGGGCTTGTAATTTTTTAGGAAGCCTAGCCTTGTAGGTTTTAGATATTAACAGTTCTTTTTCATTTAGATTTAGTGGACATAGAGCATGCTGTTAGTCAGTGATTCATGTCTTATACAACGTTCAGTGCTCACTCCATCCCCCAGCAACCCTCAGTTTGTTCCCTAGACTTAAGAGTCCCTCGGTGTGTCTCCCTCCCGGATCCCATCTTGTTTCATTTTTTCCTTCTCTGCCCCCCCCCCACAACCCCCCACCCTGGCTCTCAAATTCCTCATATCAGGGAGATCATGATAGTTGTCTTTCTCCGACTGACTTATTTCGCTAAGCATGATACCCTATAGTTCCATCCACGTTGTCGCAAATGGCAAGATTTCATGTCTTTTGATGGCTGCATAGTATTCCATTGTGTGTATATGTACCACATCTTCTTCATCCATTCATCTGTTGATGGACATCTAGGTTCTTTCCATAGTTTGGCTATTGTGGACATTGCTGCTATAAACACGTGCCCCTTCGGATCCCTACGTTTGTATCTTTAGGGTAAATACCCAGTAGTGCGATTGCTGGGAGGGTAGCTCAATTTTCAACTTTCTGAGGACCCTCCATGCTGTTTTCCGGAGTGGCTGCACGAGCTTGCATTCCCACCAACAGTGTAGGAGGCTTCCCCTTTCTCCGCATCCTCACCACCATCTGTCATTTCCTGACTGGTTAATTTTAGCCATTCTGACTGCTGTGAGGTGGGATCTCATTGTGGTTTTGATTTGTATTTCCCTGATGCTGAGTGATATGGAGCACTTTTTCATGTGTCTGTTGGCCAACTGGACGTCGTCTTTGCAGAAATGCCTATTTGTGTCTTCTGCCCATTTCTTGATGGGGTTATTTGTTCTTTGGGTGTTTTGATAAGTTTTTTATAAATTTTGAATATTAGCCCTTTATGTCGTTTGCAAATATCTTCTCCCGTTTTGTCGTTGTCTTTTGGTTTTGTTGACTGTTTCCTTTGCTGTGCAAAAGCTTTTGATCTTGATGAAGTCCCAATAGTTCATTTTTGCCCTTGCTTCCCTTGCCTTTGGCGATGTTTCTAGGAAGAAGTTGCTGTGGCTGAGGTCGACGAGGTCGCTGCCTGTGTTCTCAAGGATTTTGTTGGATTCTTGTCTCACATTGAGGTCTTTCATCCATTTTGAGTCTATTTTCGTGTGTGGTGTAAGGAAATGGCCCAGTTTCATTCTTCTGCATGTGGCTGTCCAATTTTCCCAACACCTTTTGTTGAAAGGACTGTCTTCCTTCCATTGAATGTTCTTTCCTGCTTTGTGGAAGCCTAGTTGACCATAGAGTTGGGTCATTTCTGGGCTCTCTGTTCTGTTCCATTGATTGATGTGTCTGTTTTTGTGCCAGTGCCATACTGTCTTGATGATGACAGCTTTGAAATGGAGCTTGAAGGGGCACCTGGGTGGCTCAGTGGGTTAAAGCCTCTGCCTTTGGCTCAGGTCATGATCTCAGGGTCCTGGGATCGAAGCCCTGCGTCGGGCTCTCTGCTTGGCAGGGAGCCTGCTTCTCCTCTGTCTCTGCCTGCTGCTCTGCCTGCTTGTGATCTCTCTCTCTCTGTGTCAAATAAATAAATAAAATCTTAAAAAAAAAAAATGGAGCTTGAAGTCTGGAATTGTGATGCTGCTAGCTTTGTTTTTGTTTTTGTTTTGTTTTGTTTTGTTTTTTTCAACATTCCTCTGGCTATTTGGGGTCTTTTCTGGTTCCAGACAAGTATTAGGACTATTTGTTCCAGCTCTGAAAAATGTTACTGGTATTTGGTAGGGATTGCGTGGAATGTGTAGATTGCTCTAGGTAGCATAGACATTATCACAGTATTTGTTCTTCCAGTCCGTGAGCATGGAACGTTTTTTCCATTTCCTTGTGTCTTCCTCAATTTCTTTTATGACTATTCTATAGTGTTTTGGGTTTTTTAAAATATTTTATTTATTTGACAGACAGATCACAAGCAGGCAGAGAGGCAAGCAGAGAGAGGGGTAGCAGACTCCCCGGTGAGCAGAGAGCCCGATGTGGGACTCTGAGATCACGACGGGAGCCGAAGGCAGAGGCTTAACCCACTGCACCACCCCAGCGCCCCGCTATATTTTTCTGAATACAGATCCTTTACCTCTTTGGTTAGGTGTATTCCTAGCTATCTTATGGTTTTCGGTGTAATTGTAAATGGGATCAACTCCTTAATTTCTCTTCCTTCTGGCTCATTGCTAGTGTATACAGTACAGCTGATTGCTGTTCATTGATTTTATATATCCTGCAACACTGCTACATTCTTCTGTGTGTTCTAGCAGTTTTGGGGTGGAGTCTTTTGGGTTTTCCACGTAAGTACAGATGCATTTCTGTTAATTGTTGTGACTTGGAATGAGCAGCTGCGTCCCACAACGGTGAGGCAGAGTTCGTGTGAGAACCAGGCAGCAGGCCCCAGATGGGCCTGTAGCACAGCACTGGACAGTTTACAAAGTGTCTGCATGTAGTCGATCACTTAACCCTCCCCACTACCCTAAGGAGCAGGCTGCAGGTTTTAGCTTCCACTGAAGAGCTGCTCCCGTCTGGCATGTGGAGCCGGGCCCAGTACGCTTCTGAGTCCTGACTGGTGCCCAGAGGGTCGTAGAGCCTTGGAAGAGAAAAGGGCTGGGTATTCGTAGTCTCCTGGGCCCGGATTGCCGGGCTCATTTCCTACCTGTGGGAACATTTCTGTGCCTTGGATTCCTCTGCTGCTGGAGTGCAAAGGGCGGCTGACCCTGCCAGGAAGCAGCCTTGGTTCTTGTCACCTCCGTAGTTCTGGTTCGGGCCTCGGTGCGAGACGCGGCATGTGCTGCTTAGAGCTGTGGGCCGGGTTGTCCACAGTGACCTTTCATTCCCTAATGTGCTCTGTGTAACCGACAGGGCGGAGGGACGCCCTAGCTCAGCCTGTTGGTGGCCTTTGTGGCATCTGTTTGACTCTCACTACTCAGAGCCTTTTTCCCCTGCTTTATAGGTTGCTAGCTGAGGCCCAGGTGAGCAGCACTCTGTCTCTACGGGCAAGCTGTGCACACTCGTGTGTTCCCCACGAGAGGCTGGGGCACGGAAGGCCCGTTTCATCTCGTCCAGACTGGAAGGCTTTGAGGTGGTGGGTGCAGAGACAAGTGTAAGCTAGGGCTGTCCCAAGCCAGGCAGGGCATGTGGTCATCCTAGTGAGAAGGCACTGGTGCGTGGGGGAGCAGCCTGGGACCCACAGCTCTCTCTTGGCCTGTTTGCTGGTGTGCTCTGGCACTTAAGCTCTGGGTGTGATTTGAGTTCCATGCCGGAAATTGCCCTGGACTGGTTTCTGGAAGATCTGACTATAGATTCTGTCCCATATTTATAGACACGTGACTTCTTTGGGCTTTGGGGATGTCTCTTGGATGATGGGGCTCGTTTGAGGAACACTGGCCATCCCAGACTGGAAGGAGCCAGGTACTTGAATGGGCCTGCGGACCCTGGTGGCGGCTCTGGAGTTGTCAGTATGAGGCCTTGTCCTTGGAGTGCTGTGCAGAGCTGGGCTGCTGCAAGGGCTGCCGGCCTGTCTTACACACCGTGGCCTTCTTGTTGCTCACCGAGCATCCAAGGTTGGGCCACGTGGGGTTCTGGTTCATCCTATCACCATTTATCTGAATTCAGCCAGCCTTCCTGGGCTTCCTGCTTTATGTAACAAGCACTGCACGAGATCCTGGAAGCACAGAGATGTGGAGAGGTGGGCCCTGCAGTCTGGTGAACACGTGCACAGCTTGCAGAGGCGGATGGGGGGTGAGAGTCGGGCCTGGGGAATTCGGGTTCTGGTGAAGGCCCTTGCAGGCAGGATGGCAGCCTGGGGAGTAGGGCTGGGCCTGGTGCTGCGTAGACTGTCCAGGTTCAACCAGAGGGACCCTTGTTACGGGAGTGTGAGTGAGAGTCACTCGGCGCTGGGAAGTGCCTTGAGGGATGGTGAGATGCGGCTGAGAAAGCAGGAACTGGTACTGGGGGCTGTGGCCGGTTACCTTTCTGGCCTTGCCGCCAGTGAGGCTTGCGGTGGCGCTGAGCCTCGTGCCTTAGGGTGAAATGATTGAGAGTCAGCGCGCTCCTCTGTGAAAGAACACGAGGACAGCCCCTCCTGCTCGGCCCTCATGGGCACCTGGAGGGTCTGGGGGTCTTGCGGCGCTGGGTTTAGCCTGTGGTCTTGGGGCAGCCGTGCCTGGGCTCCGGTGCGTTTCGTTCCCTGCTGGCCTCGCTGCGGCCTTCGTGCTTGCGGCCTCAGAATCGGGAGCCTTTCGCTCCCCCTCCGGTTTGTCGGCTAGAACAGCACGTGGATCTTTCCTGTCCCTACCTTGTGAAGGCTCACGTCTCAGAATAATCATTGTCGGTCAACTTTGGCCATTTTCCTTCTTTATGGGGGGCGGTGAGCTTCTGCAGGAATCCGTGAACGCACCGGAGCTGTGCGGCCGACCTCGCCTCCTTCACTCGCTCCTGCCCGTCTGCCGCCGGTACGTGAAGCACTTCTCCACGTTCCCTGCGTGACTCTCTCGGAGGTGTACACGTGTCGGACATAGTCTCTTCTCTTCTGGACTAAATGATTGTTTTCCTTCTGAAAAAGCAATGGGAAGCTGATGATCTTTTAACATAAATAGTTCAGTTTAATCTAGTATGCGTGTGCTTGTGCGCGTTAGGTGGGGCGGGCTTCTGGGGGCGGGGCCGCTGGCAGGAGAGGAAGGGCCTGGGGACCAGCGGGCGGCTTGGCGCAGTGAGTAGGAGGGCTGTGGAGAGTAGCTGCTCCTTTTTTTTTTTTTTTTTTTTTTTTAAATTTATTTATTTGACAGAGAGATCACAAGCAGGCAGAGAGGCAGGCAGAGAGAGAGGAGGAAGCAGGCTCCCCGCTGAGCAGAGAGCCCAATGTGGGGCTCGATCCCAGGACCCCGAGATCATGACCTGAGCCAAAGGCAGAGGCTTAACCCACTGAGCCACCCAGGCGCCCCAAGTAGCTGCTCCTTGGCCCTAAAATGGCCTCAGCATGCGTATCTGCCTGGCCTGTCGTGTGGGCTGGGCACCATGTGGAAGGTTTTGCAAATGTTCACTTGACCCATACCTTACCAGTACAGTGGTCCAAGCTTTATAGACAGTGGAAGAGAGGTACCCAGAGGGAAGTAGCCTGCCCTCGCTGGACAGCTAGTGCCTGCGGGAACCTGCGTTCCAATTCCAGGCCCAGAAGTCTGCGTTCCTAGTTTGCCCCTTCTCAGCCTTGGCTCTCCCTGAGTCTCTAGGCCATGGTCACCCTGGGCACTGTCTGCTCTTGGGCAGTGTCCCTGGTCTCCACCCACTCAATGCCAAGGGGACCCCTTTACCCAGGTTGTGACAACCAAGAGTGTCTCCAGACAGTGCCCGGTGTCCTGGGCACATGGTCACCCTTGGCGAGTGGCCCCGCCCTGCCCTAGCTGCCTCATCTTCATAACGCCACCTTCCTAAGATGTGGAGAAAAGGAGCTCTCTTACACCACTGGCAGGAATGCAAGCTGCTGTAGCCCTTCGGGAGAACAGTATGGCGGTTCCTCAAGAAGTTAAACCTTGGGGTGCTACGTGGCTCCGTCATTAGGTGTCTGTCTTTGGCTCAGGTCATGGTCCTGGGGTCCTGGGATCGAGCCCTGTGTCAGGCTCCCTGCTCAGCGGGTGGCCTGCTTCTCTGTCCCCAGCTCCTTGTGCTTGTGATCCCTCTCCCTATCTCTCCCTATCAAGTAAATAAATAAAATCTTCAAAAAAAAAAAAAAAAAGCAGTTAAAAATAGAGCCACCATATGACCCAGCATTTGCACTACTAGCTGCTTACCCCCAAAATACAAAACCACTCGTTCAGGGGGCTACGTGCCCCCCTTTGTTTATAGCAGCATTATCAACAGTAGCCAAATTGTGGAAGCGGCCCAGGTGCCCTTGAGTGGTGACTGGATGAAGAGGACGTGGTGTGTGCACAGTGGAATGTTCTTCAGCCACAGAAAGGAATGGGGTCTTGCTGTTTGCAGCAGCACGGATGGAGCTGGAGAAGAGTGCTAGTGAGCAAAGTCGGTCAGAGAAGGGCGAATGCTGCATGTGGCTCATCGGTCTCCCAGGTGGGATCTGAGAGACAAATGAGCAAAGGGAAAAACGAGAGAGAGACAAAGCAGGAACCAGACTCTTCAGTCTAGAGAATGGAGGTCACCGGAGGGGAGGAGGGTGGCGGGATGGGAAACAGGGCTGGGGGTCAAAGAGGGCGACGGGCACCAGGTAGTGGTAGAAGTGTTGAGTTCCTGTGTCACACTCTCACATAACATGCACGTTGACTGTGCTGGAGGAAAATAAAAACTTAAAATAGGGCCGCCTGGGCGGCTCGGTTGGTTGACCATCTGACTTGATTTTGGCTCAGGTCGTGATCTCAGGGTGGTGAGATCAAGCCCCATGTCAGGCTCTGCACTGGGCATGGATCCTGCTTAAGATTCTCTCCCTCTCTGGGGCACCTGGGTGGCTCAGGGGGTTGGGCCTCTGCCTTTGGCTCAGGTCATGGTCTCGGGGTCCTGGGATCGAGTCCCGCATCAGGCTCTCTGCTCAGCAGGGAGCCTGCTTCTCCCTCTCTCTCTCTCTGCCTGCCTCTCTGCCTACTTGTGATCTCGCTCTCTGTGTCAAATAAATAAATAAATAAATAAAATCTTAAAAAAAAAAAAAGATTCTCTCCCTCTCCCTCTGCCCCTTCCATGCCCTCCCTCTCTCTCCCCCACTTAAAAAAAAAAAACCGAAAAACAAAAGCAACTTACAAATATCTGACAATAATATAAAAGTGAGGAAGGTTAAAAATAGAACTCACGGGGCGCCTAGGTGGCTCAGTTGTTAGGCTCCTGCCTTCGGCTCAGGTCATGATTCCAGGGTCCTGGGATCGAGCCCCACATCAAGCCCCACATCGGGTTCTCTGCTCAGTGGGGAGCCTGCTTCTCCCTCTCCCACTCTTCCTGCTTGTGTTTCCTCTCTTGCTATGTCTCTCTCTGTCAAATAAATAAAATATTAAAAAAAAAAAAATAGAACTCACGTGGTACTAAAGTATTTGAAGCTGGGGAAGGTGGTAAAAGTAATGGCCTGTATTAGACTTTGTCAGGTTAAGGAGTCATAGCATAGCTCAGTCGTTTACTTTTACGGAACAATAGAAAGCTTCGTATGTGATTGCAACACTGTGTAAGTCTATAAAGGAAACAATGGGGCAATAAAACAGCGCCGTCTTCTGACTGGGATTTGGCATAGCCTAGCAGATGCCTGTTGACTTAGATCGTAAGAACATTTTTTTTTTTTTTTAAGATTTTATTTATTTATTTGAGAGAGAGACAGTGAGAGAGAGCATGAGCGAGGAGAAGGTCAGAGAGAGAAGCAGACTCCCCGTGGAGCCGGGAGCCCGATGCGAGACTCGATCCCAGGACTCCAGGATCATGACCTGAGCCGAAGGCAGTCGTCCAACCAACTGAGCCACCCAGGCATCCCAGATTGTAAGAACATTTAAATACAGGGACAAGGGGGCACCTGGGTGGCTCAGTGGGTAAGCATCTGTCTTCAGCTCAGGTCATGATCTCAGGGTCTTGGGATCGAGCCCCACATCAGGCTCCCTGCTCGGCGAGGAGCCTGCTTCCCTCTCTCCCTCTGCCTGCCTCTCTGCCTACTTGTGATCTCTCTCTCTCTC
The DNA here is from genome assembly GCA_004024605.1 of Pteronura brasiliensis. Classification (NCBI taxonomy): domain Eukaryota; kingdom Metazoa; phylum Chordata; class Mammalia; order Carnivora; family Mustelidae; genus Pteronura; species Pteronura brasiliensis. The sequence goes on along the minus strand of PJEN01023534.1, from coordinate 5,348 downwards.
AAATAAATAAATAAAAATCTTTTTTAAAAAATATAGGCACGGGCGCCCGGGTGGCTCAGTGGGTTAAGCCTCTGCCTTCGGCTCAGGTCATGATCTCGGGGTCCTGGGATCGAGCCCCGCATCGGGCTCTCTGCTCAGCGGGGAGCCTGCTTCCCTCTCTCTCTCTGCCTGCCTCTCTGCCTACTTGTGATCTCTCTCTCTGTTACTTAAAGAAATAAAAAATCTTAAAAAAAAATTCAGGGACAAGCTTACAGAACGGTCGCATGTAGCTAACTGCAGATGCCGCCGCCTGCAGCCACGCGCTGAGTGCCTTGCTATAGTCGTTCCCATTTCTATTTGAAACCACATATTATGGGGGCGCCTGGGAGGCTGAGTGGTTAGGCATCTGCCTTCTGCTCAAGTCATGATCCCACGGTCCCAGAATCGAGCCCCCCATTGGGCTCCCTGTTCAGCAGGAAGCCTGCTTCTCCCTCTCCCACTCCCTCTGCTTATGTTCCCTCTCTCGCTACCTCTCTCTGTCAAATAAAGTCTTAAAAATACACACACACACACACACACACACACACACACACACACACACACATATAGTTGTCATTGGACCATTTGCACGTAAGTTGCAGATGTTTTGACTCAACCTCTAAACATTTCAACATGCATCCCCTAACAAGGTCATTCTCACACAGCTTCATCCCGCCTGGGGTGTGAACAGGAGCTCCCCACGCTTGCCGCATTCTGACTAGAGTGTTGTCCCCGGACTGTGTTCATAGGAGCCTTCCTGCCGCCTGAGGTGTGCCTGGGCTCTTGTCTCTCTAGCCTCCCAGGTGACAACTTTTTTCCTGTGATTGTGTTTTAACTTATTGTTATAAAAAATTGCAAACATTGGGGCACCTGGGTGGCTCAGTGGTTGTCTGATTCCTTTTTTTTTGAGAGAGTGAGTGAGCACGAGCAGAGGCAGAGGGAGAAGCAGGCTCCCCGCTGAGCCGGGAGCCCAATGTGGGACTCGATCCCAGGACCCTGAGATCATGACCTGCACCAAAGGTAGTAAGCATTCAATTCTTGATTTTGGCTCAGGTCATGATCTCAGGGTCCTGGGATCGAGTCCCCGTCACGCTCCTCGCTCAGCAGGGAGCCTGCTTGTCTCCTCTCCCTCTGCTTGCTCTCTCTCTCTCTCTCTCAAATAAATAAATCTTTTTAAAAATGTGCAAGTATTTATAGAAGCAGAGAATTGATAAGTGGCTGTGCCCAGCACCAGTGTTCCCAACTCATGGATCCTGATGACTTTCTGGAGAGGCCAGGCTGCTGAGAGGGTCCTTGAGCCCTGGATCCACTCGGCAGACATGCTCAGGGTCCTGGACAGTGAGGGCTGAGCTCCCGTTCTTACTCAGTGGGCTTGCCGTCCCCTTGAGAAGAGCAGAACCACAGCACAGCTCTCACAGGCCGGAGGGCCAGGCAGCCGGGGTGGGACGGCATCCCAGCGCTCCCAGGCTCTCCGGCACCAGCCTGGGGCCATCTTGCCAGGTCCCCACGCTTGCCCCGAATCCGCTCAGCTCCACCCAGCCTCACCCTCCTCCTGGACTGACCTCCCAGCACAGTGCCCACTCCCTGTAGGAGAACCCCAGGGCCCCTTGGGGTGCTCTGCCTGGCTCCAGCTCACTTGGCTGCCCCCTCTTTGTGGGCACACCCCCGCCCACCACCTGTGAGCTCCCACCACGCTTCCCAGCCACAAAGGCCTCTCCTCCCCAGAAATGCCCTGTGCTCTCCTGGCTTCAGGCCTCCACCGAGTCCACCTTCTCTGTGTAGAAGACTCTCCCTGGTGTCACGTGGGAGTCCCACTTGCAGCCAGATGGCAGGATCCTCCCTCCTTTGTGCCCCGTGCCGTCCCTGTGTCTCGTTGGCTTTGTCTGCGTCCGCAGCCCCTAGCTGGATGCGGGGCATCTCCGGCAGGGTTTGTGGGAGGGGAACGTGCGGTGGAAGAGCGGGGCTCGGGAGGAGTACTGGGGACGGGGCTGCAGGCCTTGAGAAGAGCAGGCAGGGCGGACGGAGTCTGGACAGAGGCCTCTGAGGGGAGGGCGTGGCACACACGAGGCTTTCCCTCCGGCACACGTGCTTGTGGCCACAGACCCTTGAGATCCCAGCCCAGACCCCCGTACTGCAGGCCATCACTGATGGTCTGAGCGACTGTCACCAGGTGTCTGTGGTCACAGACACCCGTCCTCTGGGCTTCTGCCGCGGAGCCTGCACAGAGCCGCGTGCCCGTGGCCTAGCAGGTCGCAGGCCAGAGGGCAGCGGGGGGGCGCCGCGCCGGCCCGCTCTCTCTCGCTCAGAAGCCTACGGCTCTGCCGGTGGTGCCTTTCTCGCCTCTGTGGGGTTTCCTTGAGGGTCTGCGGTCACTGTGTGTGGCCTCGCCGGGCAGAGGTTTTCTCTCAGCCTGTGTTCTCCTCTTGGGACAATGGGTCATGGACCTTTTCCTTTGACTTTTGTGTTGTTTTGCAGTCCTTGAAATTGCCTTCAGGGCTGTGTGCTTTGGCCAGAAAATGGTCGGAAAGCCGGTCCTTTATTTGGTTCAGGGTTCACGGTAATAATGTTAACATTTGTGGGTCATTACTATATGCAACCTTTTTTTCTCTATAAAGGGAATTGCAGTTGGCAATTTGTGGTTAAAGACCTCATAAGACCCCGTAATTCCAATAAGATTGGGAGACCAAGGTTGTCTGAAAGCATAGGAGGGCCGTGATGCTTCCGTGGTCTCTGAAACAGACCAGCACGCTGAGCGGTCCCCGTGGTCCTTGTGGCTGGCTGTGGCACGTCTTCCACTTGGCCTTCCCTGCCCTCTGCCGTGTCTCTGCCGCTGGGGTCCTAGCAGGTGTTTCCAGAGCAACCACCCGCACAGGGTCCTTTTACTGCTTCTGCCCCCACCCCACCCCGACATCTTTCTGACATCTTTCTGATTGTGTAATTAAACATTACACATCTTTGGAAATTCAGAATGACTTCCCGAGGCTACTGGTCAGTGGGCTGAGAAGCAGAAGGATAGTCAGCAAGAGGTCCCAGGGCCACCAGGAGAGGGTCCAAGGCAGGAACCGAAGGGACGCGTGGAGGTGGGGTGTTTCTAGTGACCTGTCATGGTGCCTTGAGGCAGAGGCTCCTGGTGCGGACAGCGTAGCCTTGCCTGCTCTCCTGTCGTGCTCGGATCTCAGCCTTGCTCCCCAGAGGTGGGATTGTCCTTGCGTTCCTGAAGCGAACGTGTGGGCCTGGCCCTGAGCACAGGCCCTGCAAGTGCTGACCGACACTGGTGACGTAGTGGGGCCCTGGGAGGTGCTGCTTGCCCCTCAGCTCGGGGCCGGGGTGACCCTGTGCCGTTTGTTCCCTTTGCAGTCACAGCTCTGCCGCTTCCACTCTGCCCTGCTGCAGAGCAGCCGGGACCCCCGGCTGGCCCCTGCTGCCCTTTCCAGGAGAAACCTCCGGGTCCTGCCTGCAAGGTGGTGAGTTCCCCGCAGCCCTGGGTGCCCTCTATGGCCCGTGCCCCTTGCCAGGCAGGGATGGAAGACCTCCCTTGTGGGGCCCAAGGCCGGACTTCTCTGTGCCTCCGCCGGCATGACAGATGCGTCTGCTCCTCTGTGTGGTGGCCTGGAGTCGCCAGCCCCTGCCCCTGCCGGGGACCGGCGCTCCCGGGACGGGGCTCTGCTGGCGGCAGCGCGAGCACGTGGCGGCTAGAGCCGTGTGCTCTGGGAAGACAGTCGCTGGCTCAGAGCATGCAGAAGGCCTGGCCGCTGCGGCTAGGGCCAAAACAAGCCATAGAAGTAGCGAGAACTGGAGGCAGGAGGGTTCCAGGCCTGAGGCCAGTGGGCAGGACAGCATGGGAGTGAGGCGGGAGGCGTCAGGAGGCCAGACTCAGGCCTGGCGGGCTGCAGTGAGTTACCTGAGCCCACACTCGCTGGTGACCTCGGCACAGACGTGTGACTCAATGCCGGGCACCTGTCGGGCTCTCCCCTTCGTCCCCGTCACCCACGCATCTTGCCCAGCTCTGCCGTCCTGGCACTTGGCAGTTCATTTGGGCGTCCTCAGGGCAACGGTGGCTCGCACAGCGCAGGCCTGTCCGGCGGGGCTCTCAGCTCTACCTGTGAGCTCCTTTCCTGCTCACGGGCCCTTGGAGCCTGGCGTCCAGGGAGTCTGCGGGGCTTGGGCTAGGTGATTGGGAAGACACTGGTTAGCACACGGGCCTCTGGACCCAGTGTCGCCTGCAGAGGCTTCCGGTACAGCTGCAGCTCCCCAGGGTGGACCGGACCCCAGCCGTGAGGGCCCCGCGGGCCATGGGGAGCAGAGGCCAGCAGAGCTCTGGCCCGGAGGCCGGACAGGAAGTAACCCGCACCACACGCCTCTGTCTCCCTCCAGGTCCCGCAGACCCCGGCCCCTGTGGAGGAAGGTGCTCTCTGCCACGGTGCTGGGGGTCCCCCTGCTCCTTGGGGCCCACTACCTCACAGCAGAGCCTCAGGAGAAGAGAAGGATGAGGCTCGTAGTGGACGGTGTAGGGCGCTTCGGCAGGTAGGAGGGGTGGGGGCATGGGACGTCTTTCTCCCCCAGCCAGTCCTGTCCTGAGATGTGTGGAGCCTGAGCTGGGGCTAGGAGGGGCTGCAGGGTTTTGCTGGAAACTTCCAAGCCACCTTCCAGACCCTCCAGTGCTGCCGCAAGGACGTGGTGCTGATGAGCAGTGTACCCAGGATGCGGCCTCTTCCAGACCCTGCAGATCAGCCTTGGAGGGCAGAGAGCTGGTCCGGCTTCTGCCAGCTGGTGGGCAGACGGGCAGCTGCCTCCTCCTCCTCTTCCCCTTCCTCCTCTTTTTCTCACCTCCACTCCCCCAAGGACAGTGGGCACCCAGAGGGCTCGGGGGCTCGGGCGGGAGGGCTGCCAACCTCCTCCACTCCCCATGGACTGGACTAGAGACGGATAGTGTCTGGTCCTTAATATCAAGGGTGCCTTAAACTGAAGGCCCTTCTCAGACTCCCTCATCTACCAGTGCTAGATTCCTGGGGTGGGGCTGATCTTCCTGTCAGAGCCCCTCGGACAGACGTTTCTGCTGTTGGTCAGACCGGGGAATTCCTACAGCCAGGAAGTCCTGACAACCAGTTCTTGGTTTTGAGTGAAAACTCAGTCTGAGCCAAACCCACCGCTGGGCTGGGCTGGGGGTCGCATACTGCTGCCCCAGGAGGCGGCTCACATGCGACCTTGCTCGAGGCAGCTGCGGGGTTGGGGCCTACGGCTCTGAGCACCTGCAGCCTCTCGACCCTGGTCCATCTCTCAAGGGAATGCTTAGGCCTTACTAAGGCCTTCGGGTACTTAGCCAGAAACTT
>PJEN01023533.1:0-19750 GCA_004024605.1 Pteronura brasiliensis | reverse complement strand
GGGCAGGCCCTGGAGGACCGGGGGCGGTGGGGGGAGGTGCTGGGGCTGAGGGCTGTGCAGTGAACTGGGTCCCCACAGATCCTGGCCGAGTGGAAGCAGAAGTATGAGGAGTCCCAGTCCGAGCTGGAGTCCTCGCAGAAGGAGGCGCGCTCCCTCAGCACAGAGCTCTTCAAGCTCAAGAACGCCTACGAGGAGTCCCTGGAGCATCTGGAGACCTTCAAGCGGGAGAACAAGAACCTCCAGGGTGCGCTGGGGCCGGAGAGGCCGGGGAGGGGCTGGGGAGACCCTCCTTGTGTGGCGCCACCTATGGGCTCCAAGAGGGGCGTCCCCCATCAGGGGACCATGGCAGCCCCCAACTGAGCGGCCCGGCCCCTCCCCCAGAGGAGATCTCCGACCTGACAGAGCAGCTGGGTTCCAGTGGAAAAACCATCCACGAGCTGGAGAAGGTCCGCAAGCAGCTGGAGGCTGAGAAGCTAGAGCTGCAGTCCGCCCTGGAGGAGGCTGAGGTGGGTGTGCGGGGCGTGGCGGGGGGCGGGGGCGGGGAGGGGAGCTGGGCCCTGGGCTGTGGGCTCTGTTCTCATCTCCCTTTTGTCCATTTTGTTCACCAGTCCATCCTTAGAGCCTGACACATAGCAGCCACTCAATAAATATTGTGGGATGAATGCATGCTTGCATAGATCACTCTATTTCCTTCACACAGACATTTTACCTGGGAATCGTAGAAAGATTTCCCGGATCCACTGCCCTCTCCTTTCGGCCTCTGCCTCCCACTTCGGGATTTTTTACATTCTGTGCCTGATTGCCTCCGTTTCCTTGGCAACACCTTTCTCTTCATTTTCCTCTTTGTCTTCCTAGCTTGCTCTCCTCAGCGAGGGTCTGAACTACCTCTCCTAAGCCTATTTTTTGTTTCTTTTAAATTCTCTGTTCTTCTTCCTCCTTCTGCTTCTTTGACTGAACCACTTAATAGCACTCTTGAACTCACTTAGTATCCGTGACTCGTGGGCAGACCCCTGGCTCTGGCCCCGTGCCCTGACTGTCAGCCTCCAACCCTCTCGCCCCACCCCCTGCCAGGCCTCCCTGGAGCACGAAGAGGGCAAGATCCTGCGGGCACAGCTGGAGTTCAACCAGATCAAGGCGGAGATCGAGCGGAAGCTGGCGGAGAAGGACGAGGAGATGGAGCAGGCCAAGCGCAACCACCTGCGCGTCGTGGACTCACTGCAGACGTCCCTGGATGCCGAGACGCGCAGCCGCAACGAGGCCCTGCGGGTCAAAAAGAAGATGGAGGGCGACCTCAACGAGATGGAGATCCAGCTCAGCCACGCCAACCGCCTGGCTGCGGAGGCCCAGAAGCAAGTCAAGGGTCTCCAGAGCTTGCTGAAGGTACGGGGAGGCTCCAGACATGGGAAGTCCCCTTACCTGGAGATGGACTAGCCTCCACGTGGTCAAGCCGGGGGCTGGTGTCCTACCAGAGCCGTGCTCCCTCTGGCTCCTGCAGAGACATCCTACAGTGCCCCCGACCCAGCCCCGGCCCGTGGGGCTCTCCATTGGCACCCAGCCTAGCCTAACGGCCTTCTGATGAGGACAGAGGCCAACCGCTCTCTTGGGCCCACCCTCCCGGTCTGCAGGACACCCAGATCCAGCTGGATGATGCAGTCCGCGCCAACGACGACCTGAAGGAGAACATCGCCATTGTGGAGCGGCGTAACAACCTGCTGCAGGCCGAGCTGGAGGAGCTGCGGGCCGTGGTGGAGCAGACCGAGCGCTCTAGGAAGCTGGCGGAGCAGGAGCTCATCGAGACCAGCGAGCGGGTGCAGCTGCTGCACTCCCAGGTGAGCTGCCCCGAGGTGCAGTCCTGGAGGGAAGCACGGCTGGCAGGACTCGGCCCGGTGAGGTTTGGGAGCCCCCCGTGGATGCTCAGGGCTTCTTGTACTCTGCCACCTTGATCCTCAGAACACCAGCCTCATCAACCAGAAGAAGAAGATGGATGCAGACCTGTCTCAGCTTCAGACCGAAGTAGAAGAGGCAGTGCAGGAGTGCAGGAACGCCGAGGAGAAGGCCAAGAAGGCCATCACCGATGTGAGTGACTGCTCCCTGCCTGCCCCCCCAACTAAAGACAGGAACGAGGGCCCTGGGTCCCGGCCAGGCCACCGTGCCATGACAAGCTGACTCCTACAGCTGCACGGGTGGGCGGGCCTCGGGAAACAAATGCCAGGCTGGGCAGACGGTGATCCCGGAGGGACCAGGGGCCCTGGGCTTCTAGACCTCCCTCCTGCCCCCAGGCTGCCATGATGGCAGAGGAGCTGAAGAAGGAGCAGGACACCAGCGCCCACCTGGAGCGCATGAAGAAGAACATGGAGCAGACCATCAAGGACCTGCAGCACCGGCTGGATGAGGCTGAGCAGATCGCCCTCAAGGGCGGCAAGAAGCAGCTGCAGAAGCTGGAGGCCCGGGTGCGGGAGCTGGAGAACGAGCTGGAGGCCGAGCAGAAGCGCAACGCAGAGTCGATCAAGGGCATGAGGAAGAGTGAGCGTCGCATCAAGGAGCTCACCTACCAGGTGCGGGCATGGGGGCTGCTCTTGGCTGGATCCCCTGCACCAGGGCCGGAAGCTAGGATGATACCACCAAGAGGAATGAAGTGTTGTTCTCTCTTAGCCTGCTCCAGAGCAAGGAGTGGGAGTGCAACCCCCTGCTGCCCCATTTCCACTCTGTCATTTCCACAGTGTCCTACACTGACTGTCCCCTGGCTAGAGGTCAACCTCTGAGCCTCTTGGCCTGGGAGCTCTGCCTTTAACCTCACCCTCCGCCTGTCCACTGAGGACAACACCTACCCAGAGCTCCAGACAGAGCTCACCCAGCACAGATTCCCCGAAAGCAAGTATGTCACCAAGCCCTGGTTGGGGGCCATGACCACCAAAATACACCAAAAACTACCCCAAAGTCATTCAACACATCTCGGAACTTTCTGGTTTGTTTTCTACAATTTTTTTTGTTGTTTTTTTTTGTTTTGTTTTCTACAATTTTCTACAATTAGACTCCTAATTAGATTTTACTCCTGTTCCAACCCAGAAAGTCCAGAAAGGACACACATGTCCTTAGATCGAGTCCCTTCCCTGCAGCCCGGGAAATCTCAGCATGCAATCCCAATGTTACTACCATCACGCGCTGACTTCTAGAACAGGAGAGTTTATCCTCCACAGGACCCCTAAGGGCCTGCTCCCTGGAACAGCGAACATGCATGGTTTTGTGCAGGATTTCAGGATTCCATCAGCTCCCCAGACTCTTTCCTGAAATAAACCATTAAAAATAGAATAGTTTTTTAATGATAAATAAATAAATAAATAAATGGAAGAGCACCAGTGTTTGCTGAGGATCAGAAAGTAGAACTGGATGCCGATATTTCACTCTGAGTAAAGACAACAAGCAGGGGGAGGGGGCAAGCTCCCCCTCATGACCATGCAGTCCTCACCCCTAACCTCCCCACCCCAGACGGAGGAGGACAGAAAGAACCTGCTGCGGCTGCAGGACCTGGTGGACAAGCTGCAGCTGAAGGTCAAGGCCTACAAACGCCAAGCCGAGGAGGCGGTGAGCGACCCTGCTAGGGACTGGGCCTGGAGGAGGGACACTGTAGAACCTCCCCCACCCCCACCCTGGGCTGGGAGGCTGTGAGGACCTCTGGCATCCTCTCACCTCCTCCTCCCCATCCCCGGACCCCCGCAGGAGGAGCAGGCCAACACCAACCTGTCCAAGTTCCGCAAGGTGCAGCACGAGCTGGATGAGGCCGAGGAGCGGGCGGACATCGCCGAGTCCCAGGTCAACAAGCTGCGGGCCAAGAGCCGCGACATCGGCGCCAAGGTGGGTGGGCCTTGCCTGGGCCTCACTAGTCACTGTGTCAGCACACCTGCCACCATCAATGCCCCTCATGCCAGGGAGGGCTCATCTTCATTCACCAACCCCCCCAACAATTAAACCCTGAAGCCCCAGAGGGCCAGGTAAAGCAGTCCTCGGAGACGTCTAAGATTCTTCCAGCTCTAACTTTTAATGACTTTGTAAATCCCAGGCCCAGGGTGGTCAGCAACTCTAGAAGGCCCCAATTTGTATATACCCACTATGTCCCAATTCCCCCCAATTGTGGGTCTCCTCTCATCTTCCACTACTTTTGGCCCAGAGCCCAGTAACTCAGCCCTAAAGTGGAAAGCCCAGAGGACCCCCTTGTCCTCACCCAGGCAGCGCCCTCTGGCTGACCTCACAGTCCTCACCCCTCCACACCAACCACTAGGACACATCTCTCACCACCATGGGGGCTTCCCTCAGGCCCTAAGCGGTTCTCCCTCCCCAATCAGGTGCCTCGTCTCCCCTTTTTTCTGTCCCCTTGTCTGCCCAAAACCCACCTCCCCAGAGCTAACTGGGGTTTTGTGTCCTTTCAAAAGGGCTTGAACGAGGAGTAACTTTGCCACATCTTGATCTGTGCTGTCCTGAGGGTGCCAATGAAGCTTCCAGTTCCAGAGCCTCTACAGCAGCCCCTTTGGAGGAGGCAGAATAAAGTTATTTCCGTTAAGCCAAGATCTGGCCTCCAGACTCTTCTTCACTGCCCGCCAGCCACAGGGACCTGAACGTGGGGGTGGGGCTGGGGCTCCAGGGGTGGAAAGGCTGCTTTGCAGGCAGTGCAAGGAGGCCTTCCTGGGGAGCCCTGGAGGCCCTAAGTATCCTCAGTGACGGACTGGCCCAGGTGCTCCCATTTGTCTCCTCCACAGCAGGTGACACCTGTCCTCCCAGCCCTCTCCCTGGTCCAGAGACCCTTGGGGTTCAAGGAGATTTAAAAAACCCTTAAGGCTTGCTGAGAGCACAGGCATCCCTTCTGCTATGAGCCTACACTGACTGACACTACCCCATTCCCCACCCAGGGCTGGGCTGCCAGGACAGAGCGAGGTATAGGGATGCCCTCTGAAGTGTGGGCAAATGACCCCCAATCCCTGGCCCAGGGCAGGGCTCTGAGAGGGCACAGGGACTTGTGGTTATAACCCATTTTACCCTTGCAGACACAGCCACCCCTGTCTCCAACCACCCTGAGGTCAGGGCCCCCCACCCCACCACAGCCGGAACTGTTCCCTCAGCCCAGCCTCCTCAGACACCCCCCCACCTCAGATCCCCTTCTGTCCACAGCGCTCCTTTCTTCTCCTTCACTTCCTCCAGCTGGAACTTCCTTTCCCAAGACCCTCCTCATCTGGGCTTGCTGGAAGATGGGGCATCTTTGGCCCATTTATGGCTGGCAATCTGGAGAGGAGGCAGGCAGATGAGGGAGTGTGGAGAGGAGAGTCCCCCGTAAGCAAGGCTTTGGGGAATAGGGGGGCAGTGGCAGAGGGCTGGGAAGTGGAGAAAGGAGCAAGCCTCCTCCCAACTAAACAAGCCCAGTCCCCCAGAGTCACCGCCACACCTGGGCTGCTGAGGGAAGCCTGGCACTGTGGGCCACAGCAGTCAGGAACTCACAAGGCATGGGGCTGTCAGCCACCCACTGGGAACCCCGGAAGGCCTGGCTCAGCCCTAGACCGAATCTCCTGCACCTAACCACACAGCCGCCACAGCCAGACTCCTCCTCAGCCCCCACTCTGAGTAGCCAAGAAGAGGGCCTGCCCCAGGAAGAATCAGAGAATAGGAGGAGAAGGGAAGCAGAGAAAGAGGGGATAACTGAGGAGGGTGGAAGTGGAGGGAGGTGGAGCTCAAGAAACTGGGAGCCCCTGGGGCCCGGGGAACCAATAAAGAGAAAAGATACAAGCAGTGAGGAGGCCTTGGAAAGATCCATGGGTTCCCGGACTTGTCCTCGTGGGCCCCTCTATCCACCCACCCCAGGACCACTTCTCTTCCTAGGAAGGACTTGGGGAGCAATGAGGAAGTCAACAGAGGATAGGGAAACACAGGGGAACCCTGAGAACGCAAGCTTTGACAGAGGAGAAAGGCAGGAAACATGGTGGAGCCCGGCCGCCGGTGGGAGGAGGGGGCTGACCTGTGGGGAAGCAGAAAGGCAGGGTGAACTTTGGAGAGAGATGCTGCAGGAGCTGGGGTGGGGGGTGTCACCTGGCAAGGGAAGAAATCCTGGGTCACCTTCAGATGTGAGGAAAATCGGTAAGGCCAGGAGTAGTGATGTTAGAGAGGGGCAGACAGAGACCCCAGAGCGGGACACAGAGGCAGAGATGAGACCGGCAGAGGGTGAGCAGAGGTCGGGCTGAGAGCAAGCAGAGAGTCATGGAAATGTCCACACATCAGACCCCAGGACAGGTAGAAATCAGGTGCCAGGGAGACTCAGAGGCCAAGCCCAGCTTTGAGGCAAAGAGCCTGGCAGAACGAAAGGGAGGTCAGCCAGAGACAGACAGAGATCCAGAGAGCCAGGCACAGCATGGCAACCTGGTGTCCCCTCACCTGTGGCAGGAGTGTCCATCCTGTGCCCTTGCACTCCAGAACTTCCAGCGCAATGAGAGGCCGCTAAGGGAGGATGGAGTGCAGGGATGGATGTGAGAGCCCACGGTGAGGAGGGGACCTATGGGAAGGAAGAGGAGGGGAAATGGACCAGACAGGGGGGCAGAGCCCTGGAATCAACTTAACCTCATCCCTCTTCCTTGTTCCAGTGGAGGCAGTGGGAATGGCCTGCCTGCTGCTCAGCTGCTGCTCCACCTCTGCTGAGACCAGCCCGCTCGGAACACAGGGTTCCCTGAGGACAGAGCCTGGTCTTTGTCGGCGGGACCTGACCCAATCTGACCTGGTGTTCTTAGCCCCTTATCATCCCAGGGCAATGAGAACTGGGCACTGATGCACGGGGCAAACCCCCCAGCTTGCACGCCGGGACCTCAAGTGACCTGGAGCTGGGGACAGGTGGTCTGCATCCCTTGGGGGACTAACATTTTGGTGTATGTACCTGCATGAGATGTGGATGTGGGGCTGACGCAGGTCCCTGCCCCCTCAAGGACACTGGGTATAGGGTACACATCCGTTGAAACAGATGCATGTTACCAAGTCCAGTAATGGGGCAGTGGTGGGGGGGGGGGTCCTAGGGAGTCGGGGACCTTGGGGGAGAAGCCACATATTTAATGGAAACCTCTCCTACCCAGAGAAACTGACCCTGGTCTGTCCTACCCACATCCACACTCTAGAGCTATATTGAGAGGTGACAGTGGATGGGATGGGAGGGGGGAGCTGAGAGAGTGTTCCTGCGTGTGAGGGTGTGGGGGAAAGCCAGAGCAGGGGAGTCTGGCTTTGTTTCCTGAACACAATGTCCATCCACTTAGTCATACCAGGCACGGCCTACTGAAGGCCAAACACCTTACTGCCTCTGAGAGGTGGCATCACTGGAGGCCAGGGAGGGGAGCCTTGAGGGCCTGGGGCACTCGGGGACACAGGCAAGCAAGGGCATGTGAGTAGGAGCCCCAGGAGGTTTGGGAGAGGACACAGGAGTTCTACCTGAGGAGGGGGAGATGGACTGCAGAACGCCCCGCCCCCACCCCATGGAATGCAGAGCTTGGGGCCCAGCTGGTGTAAATCCCTGGGCCTGCCAGGCGCCCCAGCCAGCCGGAGCAGCACCTGCACCCTCTGGCAGCCCGGAGAGGGAGAGGCGGAAGGGAGCAGCCCCCCACCCCCACCTCTCCTCCCTCAGGCCAGGATTAACGCCTCCTGCCTTGCCCTACCCGCTCCCAATCCCACGTCCCACACCAGGAGCAGTGGAGGGTTAAACTTCCGCGTGGGAATGTGGATGTGCAAATGTGTGTGTTGGTGTGCCTAACCGCAAGTGGGAAAATCTGCGATCATGAGCGTGTAAGTGTGAAAAGTCTGCATGTGTGTGGCTAGGAATGTGCCCGGACGTACGGTTGTCAAGTTGATAGGGGCGGGTAGTGGACCTTGGGTCTGAGTGTGAATTTGTGGTTGGTGTGGGAGAATTCCTTCTCCTTTGAGAGGACAGATGGTGGCCACTGCAGCAGGAGCATCACGGGAGGGGCTGGGGCTCCAGATATGTCCCTGAAGCAGCACAGCCTCAAGTCCGCAGGAGAATACCTGCCTGCAGATCTGGGGACCAGAAGGAAACCAGGTACACTGCATTTGTGCAGGGAGAGGGCAGCACACACATCTGTTTTCTAACAAAGGGAAACTGAGTCATGGAGCCGGGCAGTAGATTCCCCTTGTTGGGCATCCCAGCTCCGGCTCCCAGCCCCTAGCACAGTGGGACCTCAGGTCAGAGAGGGTGGGCAGATGTTCCCAGCCTGGGGGTGTGTGAGGACAGGCCAGGGTAGAAATGGGTAGAAGGGTGGGAAACCCGTGGCTGGGGTCAGGGGACAGCATCTGGCCTTCAGGAGAAGGTGACTCTAGCCCAGTGTGCTCAGCTCACCCTCCAGGTTAAAAATAACCAAGGTAAGGGCCCTGGCAGGCAGGGGCGTTTGTGCGAGAAGGTCCTGTCTTCCTACTATCTGCCCATCAGTTCTTTGGAGGAAAGGAATGTGCCCAAGGACTAAAAAAAGGCCCTGGAGCCAGAGGGGCTAGGGTGACAGACCTTTCATGGGCAAATCTAGAGGCCCTGCTGTCCTCCTGTCACCTCCAAAGCCAAGGGATCAAGGGAGGAGGAGCCGGGAGGGAAGAGAGGTGGGAGGGAGGGTCCCTCCGGAAGGATTCCAAATTTAGGCAGGGGTTGGGAGCAGCAGGATATAAAAGAGATGGCTCCCCTAGGACAGACAGACACTCCTCTGAACCAGGTAAGAGAGAGTTTGGTGGACTCTGCGGCTAGTCCCCGGAGCGCCCACCTTGAGGGATTTCCGCCTGCTCTGGGAGTGGGGTGCAGGTTGGTCTGAGGCCCAAGGGTTCTGCTAGAACTGCCTTGCTCCAACCCCGGGAAGTTCCTACTGATAGAGGGTAGGTTCCCAAGGAAAACCCAGAAAACTCTTTTCTCCTCTGATCTACCTTTCTTTCCCTGCCTCTGCTGTCCCCCACTTTCTGTATCCTCCATGCTCTGCCCTCCATCCTCCTCCCTCCTTGGATAGCTTTCTGCTCTTTGTCTGGTTTTATGTTGTCTCCTGGTCTTTATTAATACTTGTCACTCTGGTACTTCTTTGTCTGTCCCCCTGGCCCATCCCTCCTGTCGGCGTGCATGTGTGTTCTAATCTTCTCACCTCTCTCTATCTCCCACTCTGATTCCCTGTTCACCCCTGGCACTCTCACCAACTCTGCATCCTTTCTTTACCGGCTCTCTGCCTCTTCTCTCTCCCAAAATCCCCATTTCGGTCGGTCCTGCTTGTCCAGCTCTTTGGGTCAATCCTCCTGGCTCACTTCTCCCTGATGACCCTTCTCCACTGTTCTCTCTCCTCGTCTGGTCTTCCCTCTGCCCGCCTGGGTCTCTGTGGTTCCACCCACAGTCCAGAGTCTTCAGGATTCTCCGTGAGGAGATAACCAGGTGAGAACCACTCCAATCCTCTCGTGGGAGCCAGGTTGCTGGACCGGGGCCCCCTGTCTCTCCTCTAGGCAGCTCGGAACCTCCCCTTCCTCAGAACGCCAGCCAATTCCAGCCCGTGCAGACCCTTAGATAGTCTCCTTCTGCGTCGGGTCAGAGGGCAAAGGAAGGAGAACCTAAAGCACGGGGAGGCCGGGGTCTCCTCAGTGGTAGGGCGGAATAGAGGGCCAGGTGGTGAGGAGGGGTGGCCAGGAGTGGGGGTGCAGAGCACCGGGAGGAGGTGCCTCTGTCTCAGTTGGCCCTTCTGTCTCAGGCGCAGGGAAGCACCAAAATGACCGATGCCCAGATGGCCGATTTTGGGGCGGCAGCCCAGTACCTCCGCAAGTCAGAGAAGGAACGTCTGGAGGCCCAGACTAGACCCTTTGACATCCGCACTGAGTGCTTTGTGCCCGACGACAAGGAGGAGTTTGTGAAGGCCAAGATCTTGTCCCGGGAGGGAGGCAAGGTCACTGCTGAGACAGAGAATGGCAAGGTATGTGGGGCATAGTGCCAGGGAAAGGGAGAGAAGGTTTGGTGGTGGGTTGCAGGGGTGAGGCCACTTGCTGTGGGAGCTGAGGGCTTGGGAGAAGAGCTAAAGCCAGCAGGAGTGCCAGACATGATCCCTCGAGGAACCTAGCACTTGGAAGTGAACTCTGACGTTTCTCAGATGGACCCGAGCAGTGGAACAGGGGTGCATGCTCTTTGCCAGAGAGGATGCTGGGACCGGGAGGTGGGGGGAACCTCCACTGGTGTCTGCTTCAGTGGGGTCCTGGAGATAAAAAAGACACAGACACAGTGTCAAGTAAAGTTCATTCTTGCATGCATATCCCCACCTCTCTGTGCCTCAGTTTCCTCCACAGACCAACTCCCCCAAATTCACCTCACCCAAACCAAGAGCAAACTCTTAGAACCAGATGAACACAAAAAGCAGGAGTTCTTGAGCTGAACGCTCAGTCCCGGGGTTAGCGACTAGTGCTCAGAAGTCCATAGTAACTGCTTCCTCTCACAAGCCATAAGGGTCGTCACTGGTCACTAGCAGCGGCTCACACCTTTTGTCTTCAGACCTGCCGACTGAATGTTGGGTCCCAACGAGGTGTGCAATAACAGGTCACAACCTGCTGGGGGCTTTGACTCTGGTCCCGGTTCTGCCACTGGTTGTCTACCAAACTGGTAAATCATTTAATTATTCTAGCTGCAGCTTCCTCCACTGTCCAGAAACAATACCAGAATACCTATCTGCAGGGTCTGAAGATGTTAGGGCATGGCGAAGTGACTGGTGCCACATGAACCACCTTAATGGTGACCAATGGGGACTGTAGGTTGGTGGTAGAGATGTTTCCCAGCAGGGCAAGGTTTGCCCTGAGCCACTGAAGCCCACAAGCAGTGCCCCCAGGAGTCAGGGTAAGTTGGGTGCCCAGACTGGACAGCTGCCAGCCCTGCCAAGTTTGCCGCTAGGTGCACGAAGCAGGGACAGAAAGGGGCTGCTCATGGGCACAAGCCCTGGGGCACCAGCAAGACACGGAGACCCTGGGATGGGAGGCACAGTGAGCACTAAGTCGTCTGGGGAAAGCACTAGGGGGAAGCTATGGGGCAGGGCTTGGGTGCTGGTCAGAGGAGAGTTGGGGGATCGAGGTTGTGGACCATGTTTTGGGAGGAGGTAAGTGCGTGAGGCTGGCAAGCAAGGACTGTCAAGGTGGGAGTGCAGTCATCCCTGTCTGTGTACCCTTCCCAGACTGTAACCGTGAAGGAGGACCAGGTGTTGCAGCAGAACCCGCCCAAGTTTGACAAGATTGAGGACATGGCCATGCTGACCTTCCTGCACGAGCCCGCCGTGCTCTTCAACCTCAAGGAGCGCTATGCAGCCTGGATGATCTATGTGAGTGCGCATGGCAGGAAGCCAGCCCTGGGTGGACAACAAAGTAGGCCAGCGCCACTCTCTCAAGGCGAGGGGTCAGGATTCTCCCAGGGGGCCCAGCCCCCCTCTGCCCCCTCCCTACCCTTGGTCAGCTGCAGGAAGAGAGGAGCCAGTTTGGGTGACCAGGGGCTCTCCTGCCTGTCCCCACCTGACCCAGGGATCCCCCTCCAGCCCCTCATGCCTGTTTCCTCTCCTGCTCCAGACCTACTCGGGCCTCTTCTGCGTCACCGTCAATCCCTACAAGTGGCTGCCGGTGTACAATGCCGAGGTGGTGGCCGCCTACCGGGGCAAGAAGAGGAGCGAGGCGCCGCCCCACATCTTCTCCATCTCTGACAACGCCTATCAGTACATGCTGACAGGTGGGTCTGACAGCCCTGACCCGTGCTCCCCCAGGCCTGTACCCATGGACCTGACCATGTTGCCTCTCCTCATTTCTCTTCCAGATCGGGAGAACCAATCCATCCTCATCACGTGAGCAAATGCCATCCACCCACATAGGGACTTGACAGGGACCCAGGCTGATTCCTGGGGGTGCAGAGGGGAGGAAAGGTTTAAGTGTTTGGTTGCAAGGAGTGCAGGGAGCTGGGATCTCAGAGGGGTGTCGGAGTGATCTACAATGATATGCAAATTCTGCAGGGCCCTGGGCCCCGGTGGAGGAATTTAGAAGGTTGGGATTCTGAGGGAGGAGGGTGCAGTGGGCTGAACTCCGAATGGAGCACAGCAGAAATCTCAGATTCTGATGGGTCCCTCTTGCCTCAAGTGGAGAATCCGGTGCAGGGAAGACTGTGAACACAAAACGTGTCATCCAGTACTTTGCCAGCATCGCGGCCATAGGTGACCGTGGCAAGAAGGACAATGCCAGTGCAAACAAGGTACGGGGTGGGCCACAGGCTCAGCAGAGGGACCTGGGGGCAGAGTGACCCAGCTGACCCTAGCCTTGCCCTGGGGAACAGTGGGGACAGCACCACTGAGCCCAGTGCTCAAAACCTTCCTGGCAGGAGACACACACTCTGATGTCTGAATATGGCCCTTTGGAGCCAGAGACCCACCTGCCATCCATCCAGCCCCACCCCCATCCCCCAGGACCGGTGTAGCCCCCTGCCCTCCCCACTGCTGGAGGTGGACAGAAGATAAACCCTCGGGGTTCTGCTGCCTTCACAGGGCACCCTGGAGGACCAGATCATCCAGGCCAACCCTGCCCTGGAGGCCTTTGGCAATGCCAAGACTGTCCGGAACGACAACTCCTCCCGCTTTGTGAGTGCCTTTGACAGCTGCCAACTGGCCTCTTTTGGCCTGGACAAGAAAAGCGGGGTGGGGGGTGTCGTTTTTTCAACAGTCACCACACCCAGGTGATCATCCTGCATTTGGGCTTTGGGATATCAACAAGCGTGCGTGTGTGCACACACACACTCTTAAACCCTCTGGACCCAGCCCAGCTCCTGAGATCGGAGAACTCAAGAAAAGAGACCCAGAGTCACCAGAGCGATTCCATAGCCAAGTAATGGAGCTGATTTGGGGCACATTCTAGATTTTCCAAATTACTTTTTCCAGCGCTCTTCCACATCGGAAGTGGTGAGGGAGCACAGGTGCTAGAGCCAATTCCCCAGCTTCCCACCTGCCCAGCAAGTCCCTGCACCTCTCTAAGTCCCAGGTCCTCTATCTGTAACACAGAGGTAGTAATATTTACCTCGCAGGTCACTGAAAGGATTGATGACATCATACCAGAGGAACAAACAGGAGGCATTGTATCTGTGTTCATTCCTGTGTTGTTGTTTCTGCTCAGACATACCTAGTAATATGGAGATGGGTATACTTTTCCCTGTTTTACTGATACTAATCTGGGACACCAAAGAGGTCATTAACATTCCTAGAACTACCCAGGGCTTTCTGGGTTGTGTTGAGGCCCAAGATTTCCATTCTGTCCCTTCTGGCCAGTTCCCTGACTCTTTGTCCCATCCACCTGCAGGGGAAATTCATCAGGATCCACTTTGGAGCCACTGGAAAGTTGGCTTCTGCAGACATAGAGACCTGTGAGTATGGCAGGGAGCCTTGCATGCCCTTCTGTGTCCTCTGCCTCTGCCTTCTCTCCCAGCTGGGCCACCCTAACTCAACATTCCCTCTCCACCTTCTTTCCCCTTCCCCTGGCTCTCTCCATTTTGTTCTAAGAGCCTTTCTCCCCTAATCTACACCCATTTGCTGTATCAACTCTCTCCCCATCATTATCTGCTGCCTTCCTCCCTTCTCCTCACTTCAGATCTCCTGGAGAAGTCCCGGGTGATCTTCCAGCTGAAGGCTGAGAGGAACTACCACATCTTCTACCAGATCCTGTCCAACAAGAAGCCAGAGCTGCTGGGTGAGCCTGTCTATACCTCAATGCCCCCATTGCCTTCCCCAGGCAGGGTGGGTGTCTTCCTCCTCCTCATCTGTTCCCATTCCCCTCCCTCCTCTTTTAGTCTGCTCAGGTCTTCTCTTCCTTCCCCATCTCAGATCTGCCTGGGTCTCCTCTTGCCTCTCTCCCCACTCTCTTTGTCATATGTCTTCTCCTCTTCTTGGTTGACTTTCCCCTTCTCCTCTTCGTGCCTCCCCTGCTGCCAGGTGTCATTCTCCCACTGCCTTCCCTCCGCAATCCCTTGCCTACTTTTTCATGTCTTTTGGATTCTCTGCATGGTCCTTGCTGACTGTCCTCCTCTCTCCCTGCTCCTGGTCCTCTCCTCCATTGTCCCTGCCCCAACCCCACCGTACCCTTCTCCCAACCCCTCTCTGCCCATCCCTTGCCCTCTCCCGTCCCCTTGTTCCCTGCCCTGCTCCTTGCCTGGACAGACATGCTGCTGGTCACCAACAACCCCTACGACTACGCCTTCGTGTCTCAGGGAGAGGTGTCTGTGGCCTCCATCGATGACTCCGAGGAGCTCATGGCCACAGATGTGAGTGAGGAGGCAACATGAGTGCTCCCGAGGGTTCCTGCACCACCCAACCCAACCTCCCTCTTTGCCTCTCCTGCTCTGTCCTAGAGCGCCTTCGACGTGTTGGGCTTTACTTCCGAGGAGAAAGCTGGAGTCTACAAGCTAACGGGTGCCATCATGCACTACGGGAATATGAAGTTCAAGCAGAAGCAGCGGGAAGAGCAGGCTGAGCCAGATGGCACCGAAGGTGGGGGCAGGTGCTGGGTGTTCACCTGTCAGGAGGAGATCTTCCACTGGGAGCAGGGTCTCCCATGCTGGGTCCCAAAGTGGTGCTATTCAATAATTCTTGAAGAGCTAGGCTGACAACCTAGTTTATTAAGGTAATTAGGACCATGATGGAGAAAGTGGGAGGAAGCCAGAAGTATGAGAAGCACATGGTCAGAGAGCAGTACCTCGTCCCAGGGGCAGGGCCCCACCACCATCCAGCCCGACCTCCAGGATTTCTCCTCATTAGAGCCTAGTCAGAGCTCAACCACTGTCCCCAGACTAGCTGGTTCCTGGGGACCTGAGGTATGTGGGGTAGATGGATAGGGTGAGAGCCAGGGAGGGACAAGGATATATGAGAGACGGGCAGGCAGAGAGGCCCCCCACAATCCTGCCAACTCTTCAACCCCAGCTGCACTGACCAGAAGTGAGTTGGGATGTCTCCTCTTAGACTCAAGACTCAGCCAAGCTCAGAAAAGCACAGATTCTGAGCTCTGCACATCCTGGTCATTAGTGTGTATGCGGAGGTTGCCCAGCCCTTGGATGGGCCCCTTTCAGGCCCCGTGCCATGTACTGTTTGGGAGGTAAGGGCCAGGCGTCAGGATATAGCTTGCCATTAATATGTGGCATACCTCACTGGGCCTCAGTTTCCTCCTCAGTGAAATGGAACAACAGTCCTTCCTAACTCACTCTGGGGCCATTGTAGGAATTCTTTGAGAAGGAGATGTCAAGGTGTGAACAAGGCCAGACAAATGCCCAAGAACCTTCCCCTTAGCCTACCTTCAAGGACCCCTTCTCTGTATCTCTCCAGGTCAAAATGCCAAGCCTGGCTTTCATGAGAGCAAGTCATCAGCTATCACAAAACTCTTGAAATTGAATCAAATACATTTCTTCTAAATAGAGATCGTATGTTGGATGGCACAGGTGGAGAGCTGGGGTGGGGGTGGGGAGGGCCTTGCTGTTAGGAACCTTGATATCAAGTTGGTCACTGCATGGATCCAGAGTGGAACAGGCCCGGTCCTGGATCAGATCCGGGGATGGGAGCAAAGGAGGCAGGGAGCAGGGCCCATCTCCGTCAGCCAGAGTCTGTGCCCTGGAGACATGAGAAGGTGCTCACAGCAGGGCTATT
This sequence comes from Pteronura brasiliensis, assembly GCA_004024605.1. Taxonomy (NCBI): domain Eukaryota; kingdom Metazoa; phylum Chordata; class Mammalia; order Carnivora; family Mustelidae; genus Pteronura; species Pteronura brasiliensis. Next base: position 4,082 of record PJEN01023533.1, on the reverse strand, counting down.
CGACGGCCCAGACCGGGGGCACCAAGCAGACATTATAGACAGAGGCGGCAGGAACTGCTGGGTGGTGGGAGGTTCTGGACAGACGAGGAGGAGGCTTGGGCGCCAGCCGGACTCTGCATGTTGGTGACTACGTGCCCCCTGGCAAGCTTGGTGCCCTTCCAGGCCTGGATATGCAACTCTTTAGTGAGGGTTGCTGGACCAATGCTTCAAAAGGTTTCTGGCCCCGCCCAGAGCAGGGAAATAGGGTCTGCCGAAAGCGCTTGCTGACTTCTTTCCTTCTCCTCCAGATGCCGACAAGTCCGCCTACCTCATGGGGCTGAACTCAGCCGACCTGCTCAAGGGGCTGTGCCACCCTCGGGTGAAAGTGGGCAACGAGTACGTCACCAAGGGGCAGAGTGTCCAGCAGGTGTACTACTCCATTGGGGCCCTGGCCAAGGCCGTGTACGAGAAGATGTTCAACTGGATGGTGACGAGAATCAACGCCACCCTGGAGACCAAGCAGCCACGCCAGTACTTCATAGGGGTCCTGGACATCGCCGGCTTCGAGATCTTCGATGTGAGTGGGGGAGCCTAGGCACACATGCGCCGCGGGGGGGGGAGAGGGGGGAAGGTAACTCACTCGTTCTCACCCGTGACCATCACGGCCAGTCTCGGGAAAGGCTGCGGGGCTCGGCAGTGACAGATGCCTCATCCTGTCTTCCAGGGGGGTACCCCCCCCCCGCCTGACAGGGCAGGGGCCCGGCCACACCCCTGTCTGGGCTTGGGCACCGGCCAGGGCGGACCACATGGGCTGCTCAGACTCCTGTGGGCCTGACCCTCTCAGCCCCCACCCCCCACCCACAGTTCAACAGCTTCGAGCAACTGTGCATCAACTTCACCAACGAGAAGCTGCAGCAATTCTTCAACCACCACATGTTCGTGCTGGAGCAGGAGGAGTACAAGAAGGAGGGCATCGAGTGGGAGTTCATTGACTTTGGCATGGATCTGCAGGCCTGCATCGACCTCATTGAGAAGGTGCTGCCTCCCCCGCTGTCTGTGTCCCCGTCCCCTGGCGTTCCAGACAGAGTAGCAGTGCTATCCCTTCTACAGCCAAGAAACTGAAGTCCCCAGAATCCCCAGCCTCTCTCAGACCCAGTTCCTGCCCACCGTGAAGTCGTGGGCATACATGGGATGAGCTCCTTTCTCCTCTCCCCAGGACCTGAGACCTTTTCCTGTATGGTGGTCACCTTCCAAAGTCTTAAGAAGGGGACGTAGTGAGGAGAGGGAGAACCGGCCCCTCTGACAGCCCATGAGAAGCATCAGCTATGGAAAGATCCCAGGCTGACCCTAGAATCTTTGGATCTGACACTTGGCTTCCCAACCTCTTCCTGGTAGCTGAGGGTCTTCAGCCCCTCTTGTCCATAGATTCAGAGGAGACAAGAACAGAGCTAGTGTGAGGTTCCCAGTGCTGGCTTGTTCTCAGTGTGCCTTTACTGATACAGACCAGAGCCCAGAACATCTTCCCTCACCCAGCCAGCCAGTGCCCTTCAGAAAACCAGAGCTTCCCAGTAGCTCTGGTGGTTATCCAAGGTGCTGCTCTTCCAGAGGTCTCAGAATCGCCTGAAAATATATGGAAAAGTGTGTGTGTGTGTGTATGCACGTGCATGCACACGCACACGCACACACACACACACATGTGTTTACATGCATTTTTCCAGGGAAACATCTTTAGTTTAATCAGATTCTCATTAGGATTCCTGCCCCAAGGAAAGTCAAGAACCATCATACTCTCTCAAGAGCAGGATGTTTTGCAGAACATGGATCCCTCTAACCATCCTTTGAAGAACTGTTACCCTTCATCTAGGCAAAGTCTGGCACCTCGGAAATACACCTGTCCCTGGGGCAAGGAGCCTTCCAAGAAGAAGGGGCTTGTTGCAAGGCCTTGGGGACCTGGCAGGATGGCTGGGAGCATAGGGCTCTTCACTAGGTCCACTGAGGCAGAAAGGGGTTATAGGCCAGATTTGAATAGAATTGGATTTAGGTTAATTCCAGGAATATGAGCATCCTCTATTGGGACAAGAGGTGCTAGCACAGACACTCTGTGGCCTGTCAGATCTACTGGGCTGTGGCTTTTCCACTGGCAAGGTATGGGACTCTGGAAACCCGTGAGTACACACAGTGATGCTCTCTCTACTCCCCCCTGCTCTCAGCCCATGGGCATCATGTCCATCCTGGAGGAGGAGTGCATGTTCCCCAAGGCCACTGACATGACCTTCAAGGCCAAGCTGTATGACAACCACCTGGGCAAATCCAACAATTTCCAGAAGCCACGCAATGTCAAGGGGAAGCAGGAAGCCCACTTCTCCCTGGTCCACTATGCCGGCACTGTGGACTACAACATCCTGGGCTGGCTGGAGAAGAACAAGGACCCGCTCAACGAGACGGTGGTGGGCTTGTACCAGAAGTCCTCCCTCAAGCTCATGGCCACCCTCTTTTCCTCCTACGCTTCTGCTGATGTCGGTAAGAGGGCAGCCCCTGCCCTGGGCCAGAGCAATTCCGGAGTTGCCAGGGACCAGGGGCCCTCGGCTTCAAAGCACAGGATTCTAGCAGCAGAAGCGATCCCGTGAGTCATGGGATGGGGGTCAGGAGATCTTGCAGCAGTCATTCTGCAGCTAGTCTGTGAAAGGGTCATTTTCCATTCTGTATTATGGGTCTTGGTATACATGTCGAGTTTCCTCAAGGCTGAACACCTGGAAGTGAGCGAGGGTGGGCATGCATGGCTGTGCCAGGTCCAGTGTAGAGCTGTGCCTGCCGGAGTTCTCGGTAAACCTTGAGAGGATCACTGAACACCTGGGAGCACAGGTGAGCGTCCGCTTCAGAGAAGGAAGAGCAAGGGTGTGACTTGGGAGGAGGAGGAAGAACTACAAGAAGGAAGGCTGACCTCAGAAAGATGCAAGCATTTAGGGTGGGGTTCGAAGAAGAAGGTGGGAGAGGAGCACTCATACTATTTCAGTACCCACGGTGTGGCAAGCAAGCGTATCTAATCTCTGTCCCAGTTTTTAGAGGCAGTCACTGTTCTCCTCATGGAAAAACTGAGACCTGGAGAATCACTTTGTGAAGTCACACGGCTAGCAAGAGGCAGTGCCCTAACCCTGCCCGAGCATTCCTCCGCTTTCAAACTCTGACTCCTCGTCCCTTCTCTCGTTATTAGGGGACAGCGGAAAAGGCAAAGGAGGCAAGAAAAAGGGCTCATCCTTTCAGACAGTGTCGGCCCTCCACCGGGTAAGAAGGGCTCAGAGATGCCAGGGGGCCCGTGGTGCACAGGTCCAGTCCTTTGGCTGTGTTACCCTAATCTGATTGTCTGAGCCTGGGGAGGAAAGAAGCTAGAGCTACGTGGTCATTTTAGGCATGTAAACTCTATAGAATCCTGAATTCACATCATAAATGACGTGTCAACTCTTGGTCCCCTGGAGAATTCTGGAGACAGGCTGTCAGGGGCCCAGGGCCCAAAAAGATGGTCCCTGTGACTCCTGACTCCCCACTCTCATCCACCCCCAGGAGAATCTGAATAAGCTCATGACCAACCTGAGGACCACCCACCCTCACTTTGTGCGCTGCATCATCCCCAATGAACGGAAGGCTCCAGGTAAGCCATGTGCAAGGGTCTAGTCTGGGGATGGCACTTGGCATCACTTATCCTGAGGCCAACACCTTCTCTCCTGCTGCAGGGGTGATGGACAACCCCCTGGTCATGCACCAGCTTCGCTGCAACGGTGTGCTGGAGGGCATCCGCATCTGCAGGAAGGGCTTCCCCAACCGCATCCTCTATGGGGACTTCCGGCAGAGGTGGGTACGGGGGCTCCCCAGAGCTCAGGGAGCAGGGGGAGCCTGGGAAGACTTGGTAGGGAAGCAAGTCCACAGGTGGATCTGAGTGCTGTGGGCAGAGCAGACTGGTCCAGAACGTGAGTGACTCGGGGCACCACGCTCTCCAGGTACCGCATCCTGAACCCAGCAGCCATCCCCGAGGGCCAGTTCATTGACAGCAGGAAAGGGGCAGAGAAGCTGCTGGGCTCCCTGGACATTGACCACAACCAGTACAAGTT
>PJEN01023532.1:0-19757 GCA_004024605.1 Pteronura brasiliensis | reverse complement strand
ACAAACGTAGTGATCCGAAGGGGCACGTGCACCCGAATGTTTATAGCAGCAATGTCTACAATAGCCAAACTATGGAAAGAACCTAGATGTCCATCCACAGATGAATGGATAAAGAAGATGTGGTATATATACACAATGGAATACTATGCAGCCATCAAAAGAAATGAAATCTTGCCATTTGCGACGTTGTGGATGGAACTAGAGGGTATCATGCTTAGCGAAATAAGTCAATCGGAGAAAGACAACTATCGTATGATCTCCCTGATATGAGGGAGAGGAGATGCAACATGGAGGGTTAAGGGGGTAGGAGAAGAGTAAATGAAACAAGATGGGATTGGGAGGGAGACAAACCATAAGTGACTCTTAATCTCACAAAACAAACTGAGGGTTGATGGGGAGAGGGGGGTTGGGAGGGGTGGGGTCATGGACATTGGGGAGGGTATGTGCTATGATGAGTGCTGTGAAATGTGTAAACCTGGCTATTCACAGACCTGTACCCCTGGGGATAAAAATATATGTTTATAAAAAATAAAATTAAATTAAAAAAAAAAGAAAATATAATTTAAAAAATCATGATTGTAGGCTATTCTATTCTATGTATACATACATGTCATACACACATGCCAATGACTGTCTGGATGTGTGGTGAGGTAATTCAATAGCAACTTTATTTTTAGACACTCAAAATGAAAATATACAAACAGGGTAATTTTATTACTTTCAAGTAATAAAAGTATACTTTTCTACAAAGCCGTGTTCTCACAATTTAGGAGGAAGTTCTCATCCCCAGTCTTAGCTCATGAGTCTTTATTATATTCAACTTGAAGTGAGGTTAAGTTAAGCCTGAAAGAAATATAGAAATGGATTATAGATTTCATACTACCATGAGAATGATAATTTTGGTGTTTGTTGTTTCTTTAATGGCTACTGCCTATTCACAGCAGAATTGTGTAGGTGGGTAATTTTGAAAATGTGCTTCTCATATTTTTTTCCTAATCTGATCATATATGTGAGTTGTAATTAATATATGTACCATGCTTTGCACTTGAAAATGGTTTTTTGACACGATTATGGAATGTAGGAAGCAAAGAATTTTTTTAAATTAATTAATTTATTTGACAGAGATCACAAGTAGGCAGAAAGGCAGGTGGGGTGGGGAGGGAAAGCAGGCTCCCCACTGAGCAGAGAGCCCAATGCAGGGCTCAATCCCAGGACCCTGAGATCATGACCTGAGCCAAACGCAGAGGCTTAACCCACTGAGCCACCCAGGTGCCCCAAAGCAAAGGAATTTTTAATAGATAAGGAAACTCAGGCACACAGAGGCTGGACAGTTTGCCTCTGATTTTATACCTACTAGGTGTAAAAGTTAGATCTCACACCTGGGCTCAGGACTAATTACTGTCTAGTTAGCCAATTGCTATTTTTAACACTTGAATCTCAACACTGCTAGTAGCTCATTATCATATATGTGCACATACCTGGAATGTTTTCTGCAAAATAGCAACTTACTTTTAAAGATTCGACCTGTATTTTGATTTTAATAAGATCTTTTGGATAGATTAAAGTAGCTAAAATGGTTAAAATGGATATATATATATATATATATATATATATATATATATATATTTATTTATTTATTTTATTAAAAAGGGAACCACAGCCACATTCTGATCTTCTGCCAATAGCAAGTTCTGAAAAACCCCTTTAGGAAAAAACTTTTCAAGTGAAAAAAACAAACAACAACAACAAAACCAAACACACCCCAAAACACATATTCTGGGGGAGATAAGTTACCACTGCTAACCAAATCAACATCACAATATTTTCCCCACTATGGCTGATATTATGATGACTCAGATAGAATTTTTAAAATTATTAACTGTTCACTAATTACACTTTCATGTTTGCTCCCTAAATTAAGGTATAGGAATATTTAGATCTTTTATTTATGTGCTATACAAAGAATGAACTGGGTTTTGACTTATTTTATTCAGGTTTTTTTTAATAGGATCTAATTTTCTACTCTACAGAAAACAAAACATAACTTAAGCTTCCTTCCAGCAACATAATGAAAATGAGATTCACCATTATGGGTCACATGAAAAAATAAATAACTCCTATAAAAGTCTCCTTTTCAGATTGCATTTGGTTGTCAAAGAATACCTTCTGTAAGTACAAGATGTTCTAAGAATGTCTGATTAAAGTTAATTAAGGGAGTAAGAAAAAAATATACTTGAAAATGTCTGCTATAATTATGTTTTCTATAAATAGATAAACCACATTTCTTGTCAATACTTATTACCATAATTTGTCCTGTAGGGATTAAAAAAAAAACTACATTATTGTTCTTAAGACATCATTTATTATTTAGTACCATTTTACAACTGCTGCTATCTTGATATATAAATGGTGATAAATTTTGTTGTAGAAATTTTAAAAATCAATTTTAAAAAGGTTATTTAAATGTTTCATAATAATCTAATACAAAAAGAATGCTGTTTCATAAGGGTACCAAGTACAACCAGCAGCTATCCTATTGCAATAGCATAAAATCAGATTTTGGTACTCTGCCAGTGAAACAATTCAGACCACTATTAGTGAAAAACAACAGCAATGAATTTTCATTGCAACTCAGCTTCAGTTTTCTAGCAAATAAATATGATTTTTTATTTTGATAAAAACAGAAATTATCTAAAAGAGAAACTTCCTTTGGTTCTCTAAAGAAATTATATAAAAATGCCTAACTATACTGTAGTTAAACAGATTATATGTAAGGAAAAGATATCCTTGCAGACTTACTAGGGGACTCTCTTATTACTTTAACTGAGATGGTATCAGGCAGGATGGGAAAAGAACTTCAAAATGACGTACTCCAAAATGAGATTCTAAGAGAGTGACAGAGTGGCAGACTCATGGCAATCTGGCTAATGGGTTCTCCTTTTGAAGAAGACATTGTCATCCACTCTAGCATACTCCTATACAGAAAGAACTTAAACAACCAATGCTAGTATAACAAACTGTAAGGTAGATGAAGCAAAGATAGGGAAATGCACTTACCCCAGGCTTGAAATAAAAGAAAAGCTTCTTAGAGGGATATAATCTTTACTGTAGTCTGAAGGATGAGCAAGAATTAGTTAAATAAAGTTGAGAAACGGGAAGAAAAGGCAGGATACATTGGCAGAGAGAATAACTTGTGGAAATATCACGAGGCTGTGAAAATATGGCCCACTGAAGGAATTAGAATAAATTATAATGCCTACATGCAGAGTAGGAGAAACAAAATGTTGTAAAATATGTATGAGAATGTACTGGTAGAGCAAGACCTAAACAAGGACTTTGCAAACAAATAATAAGATAATAGATTTTAACCCAACCATACTGATAATTATATTAAACATATGTGTCTAAATAAAGGAATTAAAGAGTGGAATCATCATATTGGATAAAAAAAGCAATACCTAATTATAGCTGTCTACAACAGACTCATTTTAAACATAAACACAGAAGGATTAAAAGTAAAAAGATGAAAAAAGATATTCCATGCGCCACTAATTAAAAGAAAGCTGGGTTGGCTATATTAACAGCAGAAAGAAAAAATTTCAGACCAAAAAATATTACCAGGAAAAAGGAAGAACATTCTATAATGATAAAAAAAAAGTCAGTTCATCAAGATAACATAATGACCCTAAATGTGTAGAGGCTTAATAATGATTTCAAAATACATGAGATAAAAACTGATAATTTAAAGGAGAAATAGACAAGACCATAAAAATAGTTGGGACATTTTGGAATAGGAACTAAGGACAACTCAGTAAGACTATAGAATTAAGAATGTAAAAGACTTGACTAATATTATCAGTGAAGTTAACCTAGTTGAACCTGACCTAGAACTCCACACAAGAACAAAATATACATTCGAGCAAAGTGTACAGGGATCACTCACCAAGATAGCTCATATTCTGAGCCATAAAAGATACATCAACAAATTTAAGAGGATGGAAATCATACAAAAATATTCCCTAACCATAAAAATATTAAACAAGAAATAAATCACAGAAAGATATCTGAAAAATCCCTAAATACCTGAAAATTAAACAACTTATTTCTAAATAACCCAAAATTCAAGAACAAATTCACACAGAAAATTAGTAAATGTTTTGAATTGAACGAAAATGAAAATACAACCTAAAAAATATGTGCAGTGTAGTCAAAGGAGGGTTTAGGGGTAAATGTATACCTTCAGATGCTTATACTAAGAAAGGCCTCAAATCAATGAGCCAAGTTAGGCCACTAAGAAATAACTAGTAAACCCAAACAGATAGAAAGAAATAATAATGATACAAATATTCATAACATTCAAAACATAAAAATGAAAGGAAAATCCATAAAACCAGAAGTTGTTTCTTGGAAAATACCAATAAATTTGATATATCTGTAGGCAGACTGATGAAGAAAAAGAGAAGACATATATTAGGAATGAGAGAAGTCATCACTATAGATTCTATAGACTTCAAGAAAATAATAAGTGAACATTAAAAAGATAAAAAAGGAATGCCAATTAATTTGACAATTTAGATGAAATGATAAATTCCTGGAAAAATTCAAACTATCAAACCTCACTCAAGAAGAATTATATAACTTGAACATCCCTGTAATCTATTAAAGAAGTCCAGTCTATTAAAGAATTAGTTAAAACTATCCCATGAAACATCCCCAGGGACCTATATACCTGATATTTTTTTTTAAAGATTTTATTTATTTATTTGACAGAGATCACAAGTAGGCAGAGAGGCAGGCAGAGAGAGAGCAGGGGAAGCAGGCTCCCCACTGAGCAGAGAGCCCGATGTGGGGCTTGATCCCAGGACTCCGGGATCATGACCTGAGCTGAAGGCAGAGGCTTAACCCACCAAGCCACCCAGGCGCCCCTATACCTGATAATTTTTAACAAACATTTGAGGATGATAGAATACCAGTTCTTTACAAAGTCTTCCATAAAACAGATGAGGAGGGAACATGTCCTCACCCATTTTTTAAAAGCCAGCATTACTCTGATATCAAAGTTGCAGAAAGACTTGATAAATTATCAAAATTAAAGACAAATATACCTAATAAACATAAAGGGGGGGCTTTACAAATAGCCAATTGAATTTAGCCATATATAAAAAAGATAGCAAGCCATGACTAAGTGAAAGCAATCCCTTAGTTTGACAATGTCAGTTTGACATTGGAAAACCAATCAACTTAATTTACCATATGAACAATCTAAAAAGCCTAAACCATACGATTATCTTAAAAATTCAGAAAACCATTGTCAGAAGTCAGCATCTAATCCAGACAAAAATTCTCAGTAAAAAAAGCAGATTTCCTAAACCTAATAAAGAACATTTTAGAAAATCTATAATTTAACATCACACTTAATGGTTGGTAAAAGATTGAATTTTTTATCCTAATATAAAGCCCTTTTTTTTCTAATATCAACCTAAGATAAAGCAAAGATACTGGCTGCCAACATTTCAATTCAGTAGTGTATTAGAAGTTCTAGCCAAAGCAATAAGGCAAGTAAAAGAAACAATAGGCATAAGATGAGAAAAGAAGAAGTCAAACCATTTATTTGCAAATGATATGACTTTCTGCATAGAAAATCCTAAGGAATCTATAAAATTCTATTGAAACTCAATAAGGAGTTTAGTAAGATGACAAGATAAAAGGTCAACAGGCAAAAATTAATTGTATTTCAGCATTCAATGGTCACAAATAATTGAGAACAAAAATAAGAAAGTATCATTTAAAATAGCATCAAAAATGAAATAAGTACAAATTTAACAAAATATCTCACTATGAAACATTGCAGAGAGAAGTTAAAGAAAATTTAAACAAATGAAGAGATATTACCCTGTTTACAGATTAGAAGACACAGGACTGTTAAGATGTCAATTCTCTCCACATTAATCCATAGATTCAACACAATTCCAATCATAATCCCAGTTGGTTTTTGATATTTTTTCTGAGAAAATGAAAAATTGATTCTAAAATTTATATGGGGAATGCAAAATACCTAGAATAGCCAAAACAAATTTGAAAAAGAAGTACAAATTGTAGGATTCACTCTACTTTATTCTAAGACTTACTATAAAGCCACAATAATCAAGAACTTGTAGGACTGGCATAAAGATAAACACATATATAAACAGAATCAATACATTGAACCACACATATATAGTCAACTGATCTGCACTGAAGCAGCCAAGGTAATAAAGTGGGAGCAAGGAAAGTGCTGGAATGACTGTATATCCATATGAAAAACAACAACAACAAAACTTACACCCATACCTCACACTGAAGCAAAAACAAAACAAAACCCAATAGAATAAAACCTCAGAGTGCAAACAAATCCATATATAAGAGTTAAATCATAAAAATTCTAGAATGAAACAGGAGGAAATCTTTGTGACCTTGAGGTAGGCAAAGATTTCTTAATTTGATATCAAAAGTATGATCCACCCAAAGAAAAAAAGTAAATCACACACCATCAAAATTAAAAACCTCTATTTTTCAAAAGGCATCTGGCAGTTTCTCAGGAAATTAAATATATATGTATTATATACTCTACCAATAGAGTATCACTCTAAGGTATATAACCAAGAGAAATGAAAAAAATGTGTCTACAAAAAGATCTGTTTACAAATAGTCACAGCAGCTTTATACATAATAGCTTCTAACTGGAAACAAAGTCCATAAACCGATAAAAAGATTATGAAACGTCCATACTATGGAAAAATTTCTTCCTAGCACTGGTTTAAATGTGCTACACTGGAAAAGATATCATTTTGAACATTCTGTGAATGTCATTACCAACATGAAAACAACAAATTAGCAACATTTTTCAAATAAGGTCCTTCTGAAGTGTAATCCACTTAAATCAGTGTTAGGAAGAAAAAAACAACAGATGAATGTGTTAGCATATATATTTCAGTCATTCCATTAACATTTGTTTCAATTACTCATTATTACTTCATAAAAGTAATAATTTAATAATTCACAGAGCAAAGATAAATCATATATGATGGAATGATAAAAGGTACCACTCTACCAATGTTCTCCCTCCCAGAAAAAAAAAAAAAAAAAAAAAAGACCCTCAAAACTAGGGAGCCTGTAAATGTAAGAGAAACCTTTAATTAACTAGGAAAATTAAAAGCAACTTTTATAAGGCAATCCTAGTAACAAGACATGCTCAGATGAGTACATAAGTACCTAATAAAAAAGAACAAGAAGCTATTTCAGGTATGCTACTGACGAGGCATTTACATGCAGTTCAAATGAAGCCAAAACTAAGATTTGTTAATGCTATTAACTAGATAAACAATACAGTCTTAATTCTACATTTTATTATGTTTTTATTTAAATTGCAATACGTATTGATTGTAGAATGAGCACAAGCATAACTATGAAAAGGCAACCACACTAGGAAAAGCCTGCTGCCCTTACCAATGTGACTGAATTGCAGATCTAAAACACGAGCAATTAAAGGACCCAGCTGCTGTGTTTCTTTGTGTATTCTAGTCAACTGGCAATATTCTTCCAATTTTTTTTTTTTCAAGAATCTCAGTTAGAGAAATTCTTTTACTGGAAAAAATGATCAGACACTAGGAATTTGGAACCTATAATACTGAGTTAAAAGTTTCGTATGCACAGCTATGGACCCCCTTTGGATTCCTGAGTAAATCAATTAAAAATCAGGCAAATTAACAGGGAATGACTCAAAAGTTTAACAAACTTTGGCAATATCTTAAAAACCTAAAGTTGTCTTCTAAAGATTTGGCTCTAGTAGTTGTAGGAAGACATAGCTAAATGAAAAGATTTTTAAGAAGATTTAATAGTGAAGAAAAATACGCTAAGTGCAGTCACATGCACCATTCATGGTGTAGCAGATATTACGCAGAGTAACTCATTGAAGCCTCACACCAACCCTATGAAACAGGTGTTATTATGGTCCCCATTTTAAACAAAAAAGAGATATAAGACGGTAGGTAAATTGCCTGCACTACCACAGAATTCAAACTCAGGCAGTCTGTTTCTAGAATCTGTTTTCTTAACACGAAGCTACATTTTCCAGTTAAGTTTTATATCTTAACCAATTTTAAAATGTCTTTAAAGTTATTTATATTAACGTTTATATTTGAATGGCCCTGTTTCTTTGTCAAATTTGCCTTAAGAATTAAGAAACTCCAAAGAATTAAAACAAAACTGTGCAGCTTAATGTATTCTGATGAATTTTGGTGACTTGCAACTGTAGCATGTATTTATTCTTGCTGGCCACCCCCCTCTTCCATTTTATTAATTTCCTACAGGAAATTGCAAGTTAATAGAAAAAGCAGCACTGGAACTGCCTCACATCCTATAGTTATTAATTAAAGCAAAACCTGGCTCAGTAATTTTGGATACTAAAAATATAGAGTTAAACAAAGCTGACTGCCTCTTGAAATGAAATTTCAACTTCAATAGTCTGTCTAAAAAATTTATGCATTAAAATCCACATCTTCCCTTAAAGAAATTCTCCACAAAATTTTTAGAGAATAAAGCAACTCAATATCTGACCGTTCCTCTCTAAGACTTCAGAAGTGAAAGGAATCCGAGAAACCCAAAATAAATTATTCAAGTTTAAATAAGTTTCTTTTAAAGGCAGTTAGTCACATCATTCTACTATATTCCCATCTAAAGGTTATTACCCACAATCAATAAAGCAAGAAACTGCATAAACTATCTTATTAATTTTATATGATGGTTAGTAAACCTTAAAATACTGTACTATAAAACTTTTAAATGTCTCGGATGGTTTTAGATTACACTGGATAATCTATCGTTTTATGTGGCATAAAGCGTTAGGTAAGTAGATATCATGCTGGGAAAATGCACATAATTTCTGAATGTGAAAATCCATTCCACTGTAGAGTTTTCTTACACAATATAAGGTTATTATTGGGTTGATTTTTAGAATCTAGGTCTTTAAAAGTCCCTACCTGACAAACATGCCAGCTCTGTCTTCAAGCCACAGGCTGCCTGTACATGGATGCGTCATCCCTCTGCTGCTGAAGAAACGAGGATCCTGTTAAGTTAAATTTGCTTCTTGGTTCCATCAGAATATGTACAACTAAACTCCCTGATCATCTCTCAACACACCTCTAGCAAAGCAGAGGTAAGTAGGTGATGCCGCAGTGGAGTGAAATGGGGAAAATAGTAGTAAATGTTTGATTTAGAACAGCTAAAACATGAGTGGTACAAACTTGCAAGATTATAAAACCATTGTTTTATGCATTTACGAAAATCACCTTACAGAATCGTAAATGGTGAACAGAGAACAGACCTGTGGCAGTAGATAACTTCAAGATATATAGAGAAGAATCATGACACTGTTTAAAAAAAAAAAAGAAAAATGCACTATCTTGGAACTACTACAAGTTGCTTTCACAGAAGAGTGAAGTACCCAAAAATGACTTTAGATGCCATCCTCTGGGAGAGTTTCCCATGGTCAAGGGACTAGGATGGACCAAAGGGATTGTAGATAAGGCTGCAATGAATTGTTGGGCTGAATAACAAAGGAACATCCCTTTCTACCATTAGCAGGAAGATGGATAATCTTTGAGCATGCATGTGTGCCCCCTTGGAAAAAAAATACCTCCTAGATGTTCACATGTTTTCCTAAGATGCATACTGCCCTAAACTCCATCTTTATCCACCTAACCCACATATAAACCTACAGTTTGCAAATTATTCTTTAGATTTAACCTGTACTTTGATAAACTAACCTATAAACTAATCTATGGTTACATTAACCTTCTTTAACATGAATTGAGATGTGTTCCCAAGGAGTTGTAGAAAATAAATTTTTTGCATATTAAATAATATTTTCAAGTGGACTCTCCTATAACTTTAATATATTTCCCACTGGTGGCATATGTAGGAGGGAGGAAACCACCTCCACTACATAATACCACAATGCACTCCGTAAATTGTGGCTTTCATTTTAGGGTTCCTGGGCTTTTGATGTTTGCAGCATGCATGGATTCAAGTATTTTGTATGTCCTGGGGAGATGTTAGTCAAATGGACAATCAAGACAAATTAGCTTGAAAGACCGTGTGTAAAAGTTGTTAAGAGCCATGTAGGGAGTAGTAGGCAAACGTGGATTCAAGTTCTGACCCCTTTTTAGTAGCTGTGAGTCTTGGACAGGCCATTTAATTTTCTAACCTTCGTTTTTTCCTTCCTAAAGTAATGATAGCATTGGCTCCTGTAAGAATTACAAAGATGATTATCCGACATGCCATTTTAATCATTTCAGTCTGCTACAACAGAATACCATAAACTGAATGGCTTAAACAATTGACATTTATTTCTCACACAAACTGTGGAGGCTGGGAGTCTAAGATCAGGGGGCCGACATGGTCAGGTGGCTGGTGAGGGCCCTCTTCCTGGTTTGACCTGGCCAGTTTCTCCCTGTGTCTTCACACAGCACAGAAAGACCATCTCTCCTCTGTCCCTTCATTAAGGACACTCCACCCTGGTGACCTAATTACCTCCCAAAGGCCCCACCTTCAAATATCATCACAACAGGGTCTAGGATTCCAACATATGAAAGGACGGGGGTGGGCACCAGTGTTCATTCACAGCACACGCTCATCACAGTACTTGGCCCACAGTAAAAACAAATTAAATTTCAGGTATATGGCCCTGACATGTTCATTTAAAAGGCACATCAATTATTATATAAAAAAATGTATTTCACAGTTCATACACATCTCATTATATTTGTACCGGTTGGCAAGGCCACAACCCTAAGTACCAAGGAGATGTCCATAACCAGAGAAAAACACAAGATGTAAAAACGGAATAAGTGAATAAGCATATCACAAAGTACACCTGTTCTGACTTTACTTTGGGAAGAGTCTATTTATATGTAAATGATTATGGTTATTATATCCATGAAAGAGGAAAAATACATGGAAAAGTGGTCTATACGGAAATCTCCTTGGGATTCTATCTGTAGTAAAGATTGTGCTTAATCAAAAAGATATGCAAAAAGGCCATTCATTTAAAATTTTAAAAAACCCTGTGACAAAAAAAACAAAAATCATGCCAGAGTAAAGCCCTTCCATATTTCTAAGTGGACATTGTATCCGAGAGAAATCTAAAAATAGAATGTAATTCTATTTATTCTTATTAACATTTTACATAGTGATGTTTTATTTGCAAGGTCAGAGAAAATCATAAATGTAGTCTGTGTAAAAATGTAGTCCTTGCTCTTATTTCAACAATGGGTTAATTTACTTCGTTCTTTAATGACTTTTGGTAGATTCATGTCATTGCGATATATAGTATCCTTCGGGGGGAAAATGATGCACTATTTAAAAATATTAACATACAAATTCCATTGTAAGAGGATTAGGACCCAAGTAATCCTGCCAAATTAATTTAGGTAAGTATACTAGGTAAATAAATCAGCATCTTTTTACTTCTAGAAAGCACTCCAAGCAATTTCAAGTCATTAAAAATACTTTTAGCTGCAACATTTTGCCTTTTAGTGCAGTCTTAATGGTTACATGACAGCATTTCTACCACTGGCTGTATGGTATTTATGTCCTGAGAGCAGCAGCATTTTAGAGAACTACTAAGAAAACTCAGGAGTAATTTTTGCACAAGTCTTAAAAAAATGTTAAATAAAAAATGACATAATAGTTGTAAGCTTTTGTAAATTCTAATTTTATATATTCCTTTTGCCAAACATTTAATGGGAGATGAGCCTTTCCTAAAAAGACATATAAATAGGTACAAATTGCAAAGGAGTAAGTAGTCCCTGGACAGCGTTTTAGAAAAGTTTTACCAATTTTCTGATTTACTGATTTATGAACTAGTCTTACAGGCTTGTGACTTAATGTCTCTTAAGTCTACCAATGTCTCATATAGATGAATGTCATTATTTTCATCTCTATTTAAATTAAAAGCCAGTCCCACAAGGCAAGATAGTCAATTATTTATATTGCTATTTTGAAATACTGCTTTTTAAAAGATGTACTTCTGGAGAATGAGAATTGTTCACCAACATATTTTCAAATGAATTTCAGGTGTCTGAATGCCAGAGAGAAAATAATGTAATCTCAAAATATAACTTCATATGAATTGTTTTTGTAATGATTTTATATTTTTTTCCACTACACTTTCTCTAACAAATATTCTTTTTTTCCTTTCTGTGCCTAGTGTTATAAACTTTTGACAATTAGTATATTTTTTTCAAGGAAAAGTATGATGAGTTTATAGACGCCCATAGGATAAAAGATGAGAGGCTTCTCTTTCCTGGACAGAATTAGACCTTTAGTTTCATTCCAAGGAATGAAAGCCGGAGAGGAATGGCATCAATCACTTCCCTGCTGAATGGTGACTCCCTCAAAATACTGGCAAAATTGGCTTTTTTAAAGGCTGTTCATAAGACAAAGTTGAGTTCACTGCTTATCACCAGAAGAGAGACTGCTTTCTTAACACACTTTTAGATATCGCCCAGAAAAATGAGAGCAAGGTGGGATATTTAAGAGGTTTGCTTAGGGTGGAATTGAGGGTGGAGGTTCTGATTTAAGGCAGGTCCTTCACCAGGGGAGGGCCTGATTGTGGTTGCCTAAGGATTACTATATAATAATTTAGAATTGATGGACACACAGGGGAAGAGTTCAAAGTGAATTTTGGAGATTAAGCAATCATCTGATGTTATTTATTTAAAGTTGAGTAGTTTAATATTCCTTAAATGGATTTTCAAAAAGTTCCTAAAAGGAACAAGAGTGTTATTTGCCAATTTTATCTTTCTGGGCAAGAGTTTCTTGGAATGCTAAAGTCATGTTTTCAGAAGGCAACTGGAAAGTGGTCACATTACTGTAAACTCAGAGCTATGTGGGTAGAGATCATCTTGATTCTTAACCAATATAGTCCATGAACTATCTTCCATCCACATGTTAAATAATTAAAGAGTTTAGAAAGTGAACAGTGGTTAACCACATAATTTGAATTTCAAATATAATAATATTCCAACACTCTTATTGCAAATGGACAGAATGATTTATTAAACACAATTGTAAGAATAATAATTCACCGAAATTTTAGAACTTTTTGTACCCACATTCTATTCTCTCTTTCTCTTACTGGCTTTTATTCTTATTCTCCCTCATTTGTTTCCTCCATGGCAAAGCACCCTACCTCATCTTAAGGTTTTCTAAGTTGCCATAAAGACTGTAGTCCTTGAAGGTTATGTATTTCCTCAAGGTCAAAGAGTCAATCATTTAAAGTCAGACAAGAATGAACTGACCTACCACTCCCAGAAGTCTGAGCCATTAACTAATGGAAAACTCAGGGCATTAAAACAAGAGAGAGAGACTAGATAGATGGGAAAGCCTTAGGTTTGGGTGCTGACAATGACCAGAAAGACAGAAAGTCTGCCATCTTGATCAAAAGCTGGAAAATAGGGATGTGAACTTGCCTCTGAAGCAGGTGGTTCAGCAAAAGGCCTTTTCACTTTCATAATTAAAGAAAATAGAAAGTCACTGTCTTAGTTCATCTCCTATAACAGAATGCCACAGATTAGATGGTTTAAAGAACAGACATTTATTTATCACAACTCTGGAGGTTGAGAAGTCTGAGATCAGCATGCCAGCATGGTTGGGTTCTGGTGAGAACTCTGTTTCTGGCTTCTAGGAGGTTACCTTCTTACAGTGTCCTCATATGGAGGAGTAGAGAGGGCTGGGACTCTCTGATCTCTGATTTCTTGTTCTAAGGGCAATAATCCCACCATGAGGACTTCACCCTCATGACCTCATCTGAACTTAATTATCCCCCAAAGGTCACGCCTACTAATACCATCACATGAGGGGTTAGGACTTCAACACTGAAGAAACACACTGAGTCCCTGAGAGCCATGGTGGGAGTCTCTGGTGTGAGAGATGAGCAGGGAAGGAAAAGAGATAAAGGACAAAGTTGGAAGCTTCTCTTTCCTGGGCAGAATCGGACTTCTGGGGCTAAGGAAACGGAGATGGCAACGTTCATTACTTTTCTTCTTTGCTTCAAAATGTCTTTCTCTCCCTTCTCTTTCTCTCTCCATGCTTCCCCCCAGCTCCCCCAATCTCTTTCCTCCCTTTACCAGTGAAATTATGAAGAGTATGGCAGGGGAGTTAGACAGGCTTTAATTCTTACCTAGGTCTCCCACATACTTAGCTGTACAATCTTAGGACGAGAACTTTTCTTCTCTTAGCATCAAATTCTTTAAAAACATAATAAAAATATCAGTACCGACTACCTTATAGGTTACTGTAAGGATTAGAGATAAAGCATATACCCTGGCTGGTACAGTATCTGATCTTCAAAAAATGGTACAATAGAACTCTGCCTAATGCAAACAGTGGTGTCTGCTATGGTCTGAATGTATGTGTCCCCCTCCAAATTTGTATGTTGAAATCCTAACTCCCAATGTGATGATATTAAGTATCAAGTATTAAGATGATATTAAGAGGTAAGGGGGGAGCCCTCATGAAGAGGATTAATGAATTTATGAAAAGAGACCACAGAGAGCTCTCTTGCCCCTTCTGCCATGTGAGAAAATGACTCTCTATGAACCAGGAAGTGGGCCTTTGCCACAATATAATCAGCCTGTGCCTCGAGCTTGGACTCCCCAAACACCAGAACTATAAGAAATAAATTTCTTCTGTGTATAAGCTGCTCAGTCTGTGGTATTCTGTTATAGTTACTCAAATAGACCAAGACAGTGCTCAAAAACCTGAGCTCTGTACAATATGAGGTTGTGTCACAAGATTAACCGATTAACTGATGAAAGTGACAGAGGTGAGCCAGGCCATCTGGGAGTTCAGTGTCTGATCCAAACTCCTCCTACTCTGGGCTGAAGTTTGGTGCCACCTAGTGGTAATAGCTCTAGCTTAAAAAAATTTGATGGGTACCTTGGACTTCCAGAATAGTAGCAGTGATTGCAAGCAATCTCCTGGTTAGTTGATACACATTTTATTGGCCTGAAGCAGAGAGACTAGACTGGAAGAATACTGAGGACCCACTCCCCACCTTCCCGCTTCCTGAGACAGGATTATCCTAAATTTGCCCTGTCCAGCATCATCTTAGATTCCATGTCTCCTTCCTGAGGAACTTTGAATAAAGGGGATCAGGTAGATTACAATAGTCACTTGCTAATCATTCGATGTTTGAATTCAAGTTATTCTAATTTGTAATATTGCTAGGTAGATTATAGCAGGATTATTGCTTTATAAGTGATATTAATTGTATTAATATTAAATTCAACAAATATGTATTAATCACATGTTTGGTACAAAGCAAACGGATAAGTAGTATGAAGGTAAAGACGGGTAAGGCAGAATCTCTGACTTGAAAGCTTAATATCCAGTGGGTAGAGAGATATTTAAATAAAATCAAAGCCAGGTGAGTACAGATATACCTTGGGGATATTGTGGGTTTATTTCCAGATCATCATACTAAAGTGAATACTGAAAAAAAAGGGGGGGTGGATATTGTAATAAAGTGAATCAAATGTATTTTTCCAGTGATACGAAGTTATATTTATACTATATTGGAACCTGTTAAGTATGCAATAGCATTATGTCCATTAAACAAGGTACATATATTAATTAAAATACTAATTATTACTAAAAAATGATAACCATCACCTGAGTCTTCAGCGAGTCTTCATCTCTTTGCTGGTGGAGGGTCTGGCCTTGATGGTGACGGCTGCTGATTGATCAGGGTAGTGGTTATTGAAAGTTGGGATGTCTGTGCAATTTCTTAAAATAATACTAAAGTTTGTCACATTGATTGGCTTTTTCTTTCAAGAAGGATTTCTGTACTTTGTGATGCTGGTTGATAGCATTTTACCCAGAATAGAATTTGTTTCAAAATTGGAGTCAATCCTCTCAAAACCCTGCAGCTGCTTTATCAACTAAGTTTATGTAATATTCTAAATCTTTTGTTGTCATTTCAACAATCTTCACAGCATCTTCATCAGGGGTAGATTCCATCTCAAGAAACCACTTTGATCATCCGTAAGAAGCAAGTCCTCATCCATTTTATCATGAGATTGCAGCAATTCAGTCTCATTTTTATGCTCCACTTCTAATTCTACTTCTCTTCCTATTTCTACTACGTCTGCAGTTACTTCCTCTACTGAAGTTTTCAACCCCTTAAAGTCATCCATGAGGGTTTGAATCAACTTTTTCTAAACACTTATTAATGTTGGTTTTTTTTAAAGATTTTTTATTTATTTATTTGACAGACAGAGATCACAAGTAGGCAGAGAGGCAGGCAGACAGAGAGAGAGAAGGAAGCAGGCTCCCTGCTGAGCAGAGAGCCCAATGCTGGGCTCGATCCCAGAACCCTGGGATGATGACCTGAGCTGGAAACAGAGGCTTTTACCCACTGAGCCACCCAGCCATCCCTAAGGTTGATATTTTGACCTCTTCCCATGAACTACAAATGTTCTTAATGGCATCTAGAATGGTAAATCCTTTCCAGAAGGTTTTCAAATGACTTTGCCCAGATCTATCAGAAGAATCACTACCTATGGCAGCCACAGCCTTACAAAATGTATGTCTTAAACAATAAAACTTGAAAGTCAAAACTATTCCTTTATCCATGGGCTAATACCCTTGGATGTTGTGTTAGCAGACATGAACACATTAATCTCATCGCGTATCTCCATCAGAGTTCTTGGGTGACCAGGTACATTGTCAATGATACATATCATTCATAGAGGATATAAAATCATGTGTGTGTGTGTGTGTGTGTGTGTGTGTATGATTTTACTTATTTATTTGAGAGAAAGAGAGAGAGAGCATGTGTATGAGAGAGCAGGGGTCAGGGGCAAAAGCAGACTCCCTGGGACCCCCAAACGGGTCTCAATCCCAGGACCCTGAGACCATGAACTGAGCCAAAGGTGATGCTTAATCGAATGAGCCACCCAGGTGCCCGAAAGAACAATTATATTTTGAAGGAATCTTTTTTCCTGAGCAGTAGGTTTCAACAGTAAACTTAAAATACTCAGTGAACCAAAAAAGAAACTAAACAAAAACCTCAGTAAACTGTATTGTAAACAGATCTGGGCTTGTAATTTATGGAGCACAGACAGCATATATTTAGCCTAATTCTTAAGGGCTCTAGGATTTTCAAAATGGTAAATGAGCATTTGTCTTAAAGTCACCAGCTATGTTAGCCCCTAACAAGAAAATCAGCCTGTCTTTTGAAGCTTGAAGCCAGGCATTGACTTCTCCTCTACAGCTATGAGTCCCAGATGGCATCTTCTTCTAATATAAGGTTGTTTCATCTACACAGAAAATCTGTTGTTTGGTGTAGCCGCTTTCATTCATTATCTTAGCTAGATCTTCTGGAGAACCTGCTGCAGCTTCTACATCAGCACTTGGTGCTTCACCTTGCATTTTT
This sequence comes from Pteronura brasiliensis, assembly GCA_004024605.1. Classification (NCBI taxonomy): domain Eukaryota; kingdom Metazoa; phylum Chordata; class Mammalia; order Carnivora; family Mustelidae; genus Pteronura; species Pteronura brasiliensis. Next base: position 2,278 of record PJEN01023532.1, on the reverse strand, counting down.
ATGTTACAGAGAGAGTTTCTTTCCTTAAGCCGCATGAACCAATGTCTTCTAACTTCCAACTTTTCTTCTACAGCTTCTCACCTGAGCCTTCACGAAACTGGAGAGTGTTAGGGCCTTGCGTTTGACTCGACTTTGGCTTAACAGAATGTTGGAGCTGGTTTGATCTTCTATCCAGACCACTAAAACTTTCATCATATCAGCAATAAGGTTGTTTTTCTCATTATTTGTGTGTTCACTGGAGCAGCACTTTTAATTTCCTTCAAGAACTCACCTTTTCATTCGCAACTTAGCTAACTGTTTCACACAGGAGGACTTGCTTTTAGCCTCTCTCCGCTTTTGACAGGCTTTCTTTACTAGGCCTAACCATTTCTCGCGTTTGATTTAAAGTGAGAGACATGTAACTCTTCCTTTCACTTGAACACTCAGAGGGCACTGTAGGGTTACTAATTGGTCAGGGAATATGGAAGTCCAAGGAGAGGGGAGAGATGGGGAACATCCAGGGGATGGAGCAGACAGAACACAACGTTTATCAAGTTTGTCATCTTATCTGGGTGCAGCTCAAGGCACCCCAAAATGATTACAATGGTAACATCAAAGATCACTGATCACAGATGACCATAATATAATGAAAAAGTCTGAAATATTCTGAGAATTATCACAATGTGACATAGAGACACAAATGAGCAAATGTTGGAAAAATGGTGCCTGTAGATTTGAAGCCACAAAACATTACTTTGTGGAGGAGTCAAGATGGCGGAGAAGTCGCAGGCTGAGACTGCTTCAGGTAGCAGGAGATCAGCTAGATAGCTTATCTAAAGATCGCAAACACCTACAAATCCAATGGGAGATCAAGAGAAGAACAACAACAATTCTAGAAACAGAAAATCAACCACTTTCTGAAAGGTAGGACTGGCGGAGAAGTGAATCCAGAGCGATGGGAAGATAGACTGCGGGGGGGAGGGGCCGGCTCCCGGCAAGCGGCGGAGCAACGGAGCACAAAATCAGGACTTTTAAAAGTGTTCCGCTGAGGGACACCGCTCCAGAGGCTTAACCGGGGTGGAACCCACGCGGGGTCAGTGTGGCCTCAGGTCCCGCAGGATCACAGAAGGATCGGGGGTGTCTGAGTGTCGCAGAGCTTACAGGTATTAGAACGGGGAAGCTGGCTACAGAGACAGAGCCCCGGCGTGAGCTCACAGCTCGGGGTTACCTTGAACCGGTCGCAGGCTCGGTCAGCTCAGAGCGAGGCCGGAGGTCAGGCTACGGGAGTAAATGGGCGCTGTTCTCTGAGAGCGCACTGAGGAGTGGGGCCCTGGGCTCTCGGCTCCTCCGGGCCGGAGACTGGGAGGCCGCCATCTTCATTCCCGTCCTCCGGACTCTACGGAAAGCGCTCAGGGAACAAAAGCTCCCGAAAGCAAACCCGAGCGGATTACTCAGCCCGGCCCCCGGTAAGGGGGGTGCAATTCCGCCTGGGGCAAAGACACTCGAGAATCACTACACAGCCCCTCCCCCAGAAGATCAACAAGAAATCCAGCCAGTTCAAGTTCACCTACCAAGGAGTGCAGGTTCAATACCAAGGAGAGCAGCGGAATTCCAGAGGAGGAGAAAGCAAAGCACGGAACTCAAGGCTTTCTCCCCACGATTCTTTAGCCTTGCAGTTAATTTAATTTTTTTTTCTTTTTCAATTTTTTTTCTCTTCTTCTGCCAATTTTTTTTTAACTTTTACCCTTTTCTTTTTTAACGTTTTTTAACTAGTTTAACTAATATATATATATTTTTTCTTTTTTATATTTTTTCTTTATTCGTTTTCTTTTTTTTTTAATTGTTTTTTTTTCTTCTCTTTCTGAACCTCTTTTAATCTCCTTTCTCCTCCCTCACGAGTTGGGATCTCTTCTGATTTGGTTAAAGCATATTTTCCTGGGATTTTTCCCACCCTTTTAGTATTTTACTTGCTCCTTCATATACTCTTATCTGGACAAAATGACAAGGTGGAAAAATTCACCACAAAAAAAAGAACAAGAGGCAGTACCAAAGGCTAGGGACCTAATCAATACAGACATTGGTAATATGTCAGATCTAGAATTCAGAATGACGATTCTCAAGGTTCTAGCCGGGCTCGAAAAAGGCATGGAAGATATTAGAGTAACCCTCTCAGGAGATATAAAAGCCCTTTCTGGAGAAATAAAAGAACTAAAATCTAACCAAGTTGAAATAAAAAAAGCTATTAATGAGGTGCAATCAAATATGGAGGCTCTCACTGCTAGGATAAATGAGGCAGAAG